>LXFE01000486.1:0-13712 GCA_001929475.1 Neolecta irregularis DAH-3 | reverse complement strand
CTGCCCCCCGCGCCAATGGCCTCTGACAACTCCCGTGCCTCCCACTACCGCCCCCTCGAGCCCCCCAGAGACGCCCCGCCCTACTCCCTCGACGACGATGCAAAGTCAGACACCTCGGAATACACCGCAGACTACGTCCCCGCCCCCGCTCAAGGCGCCTACGCCGACCAGATCCCCCTCACCGCCAACCCAACCCCCTCCCGCTACACCCTCAGAGAATCCTTCATCGACCCTGACGCCCAGCTCCATCCCCGCTTCGCAGACCCCCCGCGCCCCTACTCCTCCTACAGCGGCTCCCAGGTCTCAGAGGGCGAGGCCTGGAGACGCCGCAGCCAGCCCCTCGCTAGAGGCTTCACCAGAAAGGTAAAGCTCGTCCAGGGCCAAGTCTTCACTTGTGACTATCCGTAAGCGTCCCCCCGTTCTCACGTGTCAATCCCCCCATAGCGTCCCCTCTGCCATCAAAAATGCCATAGAAACAAAGTTTAGATCAGAAAACCTCGAAGGCGGGAGCGAAGAGTTCACTCACATGAGATGTATGCTCCCTCTATCCCCCCACCCCTTGACCGCAGACACCGCCGCTTCACACGACCCAGACGAGTTCACCCTTAAGAATGGTATTCCTTTGGCCCTTCGACTCTCATTCTCAGGCTACTCTCTCAGACCACAAATGTACAACAGAGAAACAGAATTGCTCATCGCTATCACAACTTATAATGTCCGCCTATCGCACCATTACCTCTGACGTCATAGGAAGACAAAATCTTGATGGCGCGTACCCTCCACGGTGTAATTCAAAACATCAAAGATATATGCAACATGCAAAAGAGCTCTTTCTGGAATAAAGGCGTCCCTGCATGGCAAAAAATCGTAGTCTGCTTGATCTTTGACGGAATCGACCGTGAGTCTCCTTTGGGGTTAACCCTAAAAGTCTTAGCATGTGACCCGGGCACCTTGGATCTCCTCGCCACGGTCGGCGTCTTCCAGGACGGCGTAATGAAAAAGAAAATAGACGAAAAGGAAACAGTAGCACACATCTTTGAATGCATGTACCATTGCCAGCTTTTTCCAACCTTTAGATACATCCCAAATCTCTGTTACTCCCAGTCAGAAACTCATTCGACCCGTCGAAGGGGATCCAAACAACATTCCCCCAGTACAAATGATGGTCGTCTTGAAACAAAAAAACTCGAAAAAGATCAATTCTCATCGCTGGCTATTCAACGCCGTCGGCAGAATCTTGAATCCAGAAATCTGTTTGCTCATCGATGCCGGAACGAAACCCGGAAACAAGTCCATTTTTTACCTCTGGCAGGCATTCTACAATGACAAAAACCTTGGCGGGTGTTGCGGCGAAATTCATGCAATGCTCTCAAAAGGCAGAAAACTCCTCAATCCTCTTGTCGCGACGCAAAACTTTGAATACAAGATCTCCAATATTCTCGATAAACCACTAGAGTCCTCTTTTGGTTATGTATCTGTCTTGCCCGGCGCCTTCTCCGCATATCGCTATAGAGCAATCCAAGGTCGCCCACTCGAACAATACTTTCACGGCGACCACACACTATCCAGTAAACTAGGCAAAAAGGGTATCGAAGGAATGAACATCTTTAAAAAGAATATGTTTTTGGCCGAAGATCGCATCTTGTGCTTTGAACTGGTCGCCAAAGCTGGCGCCCAATGGAAATTGTCCTATATTAAGGCTTCAAAAGCTGAAACCGATGTCCCCGAAGGAGCGGCTGAATTCATATCCCAGCGAAGACGATGGCTCAACGGTTCATTCGCAGCCTCGGTCTATTCATTACTCCACTTCTTCCGACTGTGGCAATCATCTCACAATATCATTCGAATGTTTTTTTTCCACATTCAGTGTGTCTACAATATCATAAACATCTTCTTTTCTTGGGTGCCTTTTGTCATGCTTTTCTTACTAATGAAATAGTTTAACCTTGCAAACATGTGGCTTACGTTCTCCGTCGTCATAGATTTAACAGAAAATCAAAAACCTCTTTTTGGTAGCGCGACAAACGATATCAACGTTGTTTTAAAATATCTTTACCTCGGCTTCCTCATCCTGCAATTTATCTTGGCTCTCGGGAATCGACCAAAGGGGTAAAACATAATGATAGCCCTGTTTAACTTGTAGTTCCAAATACACGTATTATATCTCTTTTGCGGTTTTCGGGATTCTAAACATATATCTCATCGTATGTTCCTTCATCCTAGTCGCTCTCGCCTTTTCCAATTTCAACATCAAAACACAAAACGGCACGTTATCCTTTCTACACAACTTTTTCGCCTCAAACAATGGTGTTATCCTGGTGGCGTTAGTCGCTACATTTGGATTATACTTTATCGCTTCGTTCTTATACTTTGATTTTTGGCACATGATTACAAGTTTCCCTCAGTATACCGTACTCGCTTCTTCATACGTGAATATCCTCAACGTCTACGCTTTTTGCAATACACACGATGTTTCATGGGGAACCAAGGGAAGCGACAAAGTCGAAGCGTTGCCATCTGCTACATCTAAACCAATCGCTGACGGTAAATCTGCAATTGTCGAAGAAGCAGATAAACCGCAAGAAGATATCGATAGTCAATGTATCCGCCTCGCATTTACTGTTCAGCTGACTGTGTCTAGTTGAAGTTATCGTCAAAAGAACATTGGAGCCATATAAACCTCCCCCGGAAGACGATAAACCTAGCGTGGAAGATGATTACAAGGCTTTCCGAACACAATTAATCACCTCGTGGATTTTCACAAACTGTCTTCTAGTCGTCATCATGACTTCTGCCAATTTCGATAATCAAGTTTACTTTTTTTACCATCCATTATTGACACTTCTAGTTTGGTCTTAAAAACAGCGCAAAGACTAGAACCGCTTCGTACTTTCGTTTCTTACTTTGGGCAACTGCTGGTTTGTCTTTGGTTAGGTTTATGGGTTGTCTCACATACCTTGGTAAATTATCTTGCTTTCTATGTTGTTGCCGCAAGAAATAATAACATCACCAAAAGAAACTTGGTGGTTTGTAGAGGGGCGGGGCACATGTCGGAGAGATCAGTTTCTTTTTCTCATCTTGCATTCGTAATGAAGTTTATTTAAAAAAGAACTCCATGCCAACGAATCCATTGTATCCAAACAATTACGCCAATCGGATAAATCATGAAAAAACCCCCGTAAAAAGAAAACATACAAAGCAGAATAAACAGTCAGAAACTTGTTCATTTCGTGTAAAGCCAGTTCATCATACCTGCTTTGTCCGTCCAATGACGAGCTCTCTTTCCGAAAACATACATAGGTATACCTAATAAACACACAAACAGCTGAATTCCACCAAAAGTCAAAAAAACAGTCTTCGTACCATCGCGATCGATAAAATTGTTTGTAAACAAACTAAATGCGAATCCGGCTAAATTTTTGGTGAGATTAAGCGTAACGAGGGCTTCTCCCGCAAACGGTCTGTATGAATCGACTGTAAATGTAATTGCTGTGGTTGAACCAAGCGAACATCCAAAACTTATGACGCCGAAAAACAAGGTGGGCACGATCCACGCGTCTTTTTGCTGTGCTGACCAACCGAATCCGAATAAACCGATAGTGACTGAAAGAGCAACTGGTAGAATCATTATTAGACGGTATTCAGGCTCGTAGACACCATGATTTCGTCTAGTTAGTATTCGAGCAAATATATCGCTAACTTTCCCGGCCTGGTATCAGACAAAAATAATTATTAGAGGTGTACCACTGCAGTACCAAGAATCCCACTAATAAATGGACTGATATATACCAGGCCAGTTGAGAGACTGCTGAAACGATAAGGACTAGACTGTAAATTTCTATATCGTGATTTGCAATAGCTTACTCATTTTGGTAAACTTGACCAACAGTTTCACTCATAACAATCAACCAGACTATACTGAGCGAATATACTAGAGTCGAATAAAGAACAGCTGGATATGCGAACAAGACAAATGGACGGAGTGCGACTTTGATCCATGAATCCGACACATGTCGGCCAGAGAACACAGTTAATTGTTCCCTGAATGTTTTCGGAGGAACTGCCGCAGATGTTGTTGAAATTGGACCAAGACTCATGCTAGACCTTCCAGACAGCGTTCTGACATTAGACGTATTTGGTGGACGAACGAAATGGCTGGCCTCTTGAGGTTCCTCTTTTGTCGGTAATGAAGGAATGTCTAAAGCTTGAGAGTGCCTATCAGACCGTTCATCTTCAGCAAAATGCAAATGTATTCCTGGGGGAACGAGAGTGGGATTGCCAGTCTTTTCATTCTGGAGACATTGGCCAGATTTGAAATTTTCAAGCTTCAGCTTCAATTTGCGGGCGCTGAGAGTCTCCTCGAGACTTCGACTGTCTGGTTTGGGACTTCTATCCCAGAATGTCTCTGGGACGAAGAGGAACTTGATGTGAGCCTATTTGATATGCAAGCTGGCGACATACAGTCAAGACAAAATTCATACCAACGATAATCGCGACAGTATAGAACACCCATCGCCATCCTAGACTGTTGATGATTGCAGCACTGACAAGAGGGACGAGATTTTTACCGCCTAAAAGAAGCAAAGTATATATTCCAACTCGATAAGCTCGTTCGTGAAGAAAGTAAATTTCGGCAATCGTAGCGCTAGGAAGACATTCTACTGGAGAAACTCCAAATCCCATGACAATTCTAGCACCCAGCAAGCTACTGTATGACTGACCTATCTCTTGAATCGATATTCTTTAATGGATGGAGACATACTACGAGAAGCCCAGATGCTTGAAATGAAGAAAATGATAATCCCAATCAAGTAAACCATTCGTTTTCCGTAAATAATAGCAGTTGGGCTAGCAAACACACTCCTATGCAAGTCAACCTCTAAACATCACGCTCTTACAAACCCGATACCAAGCGTAAGCATATAAAACCCAGTTGTATGTGCCACGGCAGTTATAGAAACATGAAACTGCTTTGCCAAGGTCTTGAACCCAGCAGCAAGAATTGGAGTTTGTCCTGTGTCAAGTTACTCTAAAGGAGATATAAAGTGCATACCACCGCCGACTAAACAGTGGAAACCAAGGACCAAGAGCGCAACATCCCGCTTCCACGTTGGCCAGTTAAGAGGATCATTTGGATTGTCCCGTGGTTGTGGATTTAAAATTATGCCTTGGCTGGACTTCTTAAGCGCTATATCAGGCTGATTCTCGTGGTCAAGCTCTTGCTCGAGCATGACAACAGTACCTTTGAGTGTCAGGGGTGATCAATATAAGCTTATCAGCTTATCAGTGCATACCAGGTACCACATTATTGAGTTCAGGATCGGGGATTTGTAGAATTCCGAGGAAATGCCTTGGCGGGGTGATGCTCATAATCGCACTGGAAAAGGGGAGAGAGAAAAGGGGGACAGGGGATCTTATTTAAACATGGCGGTGGCGGGCAAAGGGTGAAGCAGTTGTTGGGATAGACACGGGCGCGATTCGAAAATTGTCAATTACAAAAACCAAATAAAAATCCCTTCTACCCTTCCTTTGCCCGAACCTGAAGCCGGCCCGCAAACCATTGCATAAATAGAGAGCTGAATTGAAGATCACTAAAGAAAGATTGTTGAATTACAAAAGATGAAGGAAATTTCCCAATAGAACCCCCAGACAACATGAAAGTAAGCTCCACTGAAGGTTACCAATATTTCATGAATTGAATAACCGCGCGATAAGATAAAAGACCGATCCAATAAACCGGAAAAAACTAAGTCCTGCTGTTGACCAAAGAACTGTTGGATTAGTCCTGGGTCATTCTATCAGGAAACGTACGAACTCCCATATAGATAGCGGAAGTCGAGCTAGAATCTTTGATGTCAATGGAACTAACTTTTCCGCCTGCGTTCAAGATAGCAGCAACCAGCGCGGCATTACAAAAGACCCAAAATAATACAACCCTGTAATCGTTAGTCACGAGATAACCTGAAAAAACCAACAGACCTTGTTCGGAAGGCTTTGTAATAATCTTGCTGCTTTGTATTTGCATCTCTTTTATGTTCCTCTGGCGGGGCTGACGTAGCGAGAACATCCAAAGCCTTGGCATAGGTTCGATTGATATCCTTTGTATCGGTAGGCATATCAAGGTCCGCATGTCCTTCTTTTCCCGTTTTGACGACTCCGAGATCCGTATTGACAACATTGTCTCCCTTGGTCCCCCAAGAAACGTCATGCGTGTTACAGAAAGCATAAACGTTTAGAATGTTGACATAGGTTGGGGATAAAAGTAAGTACTGTATCATGGAAGTAATGATGTGCCAGGGATCAAGGAAGAGTAGCGAAGAAATAACATAGCACCCAAAGGTTGCTGTTAGCGACAGAACAAGATCTCTAAAGACGGGATTCCCAAAGACAGCCTTTATCGTGTCGCTGAAATTGTGGCCAAAGGTCGGGTCATTTGCTCGGAACGATGCCATGGAGGAGCCCACCGCTTTTGTTGTAAGAAAAGCTGTAGAAAAAAGCATATATCCCATGAGTGTAGCAAAGAAAATAGATGCAGAAGTATATGCCAATTTCGAACCTTGTGGTCGGTTTCCCATTGATCTGATGGTTAGATCGTTTCATTATTCAAGACTTGCAAGACAAAAGACATTACGATAAGAGCTGCGTAAATCCAAACCGTTATTTGAAAGATCCATTTTCCAGGAGCGAATCCGATAGAGGCTTGTCCCATACTGCTCGTGAGAATGACATAGGTCTATACTGTTGAGGGCAACCCAAAGACAATTTTCATACCAAAAAAAAGTTTCCCAGCGCAAACCAGGAAAACACCATACTGACAAGCTGATACAGAAACTCGATATGGAAGAAAATCTTTCGAAAAAGTCCATGACTGCTTCTCCAGATATCAAACATATGGACAATTGCATATACAGCCGCGAAGAACGATCCATTCAACCATCGACGACGTTGCGAAATCAGCTCAGGAAGCTGATCGGGAACATCGGTGACTGCATAAGCAGACTTTACATATTGCAAAACCCATGCGCATTTTCGTTTTGCGACCAGTTCAAAACAGAGAATACGATCTTCCGCAAGGTACATATTAGCTTCAAAGATCTAAGGCTAATTTAGCCTAGAGATTTGACAGATAGAACATACCCCAGCATCTGAACCATGGAGTTTCTCTCCTTTGAAATAGCTTGCAAGAGGTCCACGGCCCGTTATATCGTTCTGCAAAGCGATGTATCGATAGGCAGAGAAAGCGCCAGGTAATACACTAATAAAGCCAAATACACTCTCCATTGGTTTGTCGAGAATATTTGCAGTCTTGTACTCAAAATTTTGTGCAGCAACGAGTGGATTGAGCAAGTTGACTCCGCCTTTACCCTTTAATGCGACGATTTCACCACATGCACCAGCGACATTAGAGTTGATATCGAAAGCTTTCCAGAGATGGTAAATTGACGTAGCACCTGGCATCGTTCCTGCATCAAGCAGAATACAGACATTTGGATTCAAAATGGGGCCAAAAGCTTGGAAAAACCATCGATGAGAGTTTCTATTTTTAGCTCATTGAAGATGATAAGAATATTACATCTTTTTCTGGTTTTTTTCCTTGAGACAAAAGAGGATTTGAACGGGTACGATGCCCTTGTCTACTCCTTTGAATTTCATGTCTGGATCAATTGATATTTGAGTTGTGTACTGCACGTGAATTAGAAAGCCCTGCAAAAACCATATACCTCATAAATATGGGCGGTAACTTCTTTCCCATTGACAATATTCTTTGCAACGCCGTCTTGATAAACACCCATAGCGGCAAGCAAACTAAGCGTTCGCGGATTGATCTTTGTTCGGCCATCACTGACGATACAAACGACGGCCTTCCTCCAGCCTTCTTTGCCCCACATTCTACTTCTATCTCGAGAGCAGAGATGTGCAATGTTCTTCATGACGCCGTGCATTGTACGAGCAAAGAGAATCTCGTCTTCCTAAGATGTCAAAGTTGAACTAGGAGTTGAGGCGCACATTATACATAGTAATGACGATAAATAACTCTGTTGGACGAGGCTGCTCGTAGATGACTTGGCGCAGAGTAAAATTTTCAGACTTAAAGTCCATTGGATCACAAGTAGCTGCAGTGTACCTGGGTGATTGGTGATATTATATAAAAGGGAGTATACCTCATATGAGTGAATTCTCGATCGTCTCGACGAGGAAGGGTTTGCAAAAGCTGCTGGGACACTGGACAGTCGAATACTAGATTTCCTTGATAGAGTTCGACGCGTTTTGTAGTATTATATCGTCGTAATTGTTTCTCGGGTAGAGGCGAGCCGTAATGAAAGGCACTACTTGAAGGGTCGCTACTCGGAGTGTTCCAAAGAGGAGTAGCCCTGTCATCGAGTGACACATTTTGAGGATAGTCGTTGTAGCCGGGGCCAGCGGCTGTATTCCCTTGAAACAGAACAGACGCTTGACTGGGGTTTTGAATGAGCGGAATACCCTCGTCCTGCGGCGTATAACGATCTTCATAGCCTGTTGCGCCTCGAGGGAAGGGACTGGAGGTTATTTGATTGCGGTCATAGTACGGAGTCTCTGCCATTTCGTATGAGTCTTGGGGATACGAAGGATTCGCGTGGTACTGATCATGTTCAGCATAGCCTGGATTGGAGTGTTGTCTATGGTCGGGCGGGTCTGGCGTACGGTATGGCTGATCCATGGGCGAGACAATTCTTGTTATGGGCGACGAATGCAGCGGCGGGGAACTCCTTGGATTGGGCGGCGAGCTCTGGTACATCCTGGCTGGATAGCTCTGGTTCAGGACGGCCGTGGAGCGCGGGGGCTTTGGGCGGCCCGTGCGGGCCGCGGATCTAGCTTTGCGGTCCATTCTCGGAGATCGCCGTTGGATTTTCTTGGTGGGAAGCTAGCAGGGAGACCAGTATCCGAATTGTGAGACCTGCACAAAGACCCTGAGAGAAACAAAGCAGCAGCGGGCAGGAGACTCTATTTTTATGCGATCTGCCCTGCGCAATGCCACACCAAACAGCCGTCCTGCCTGTTTGGGCGCGGCGGGAACGAGGTGGTATGCCTCAGTAAATCTCATTGTTGCCTGAATATATATTTGCAGCAGGAAGAACGCAGAAGGCAGGTAGGTATATGCAGAAGGCAGGTAGGTATATGGGGCAGGTAGATAGATATGGAGGCAGCACTGTTTGACTGTCCTGTTGAGCAAGGAGCTCGCTGGTATGAAACGCTCCACCATCAAGCTGCACCGCTCCTTTGGGCACCCACACTGCCATGACGCTTCCAGAATGCCTCGCCAGTCAACCAACAATCCCCGCCCGCCTGTTGTACAGTTCCCATTTATACTGCCTCCCTCTTATTCTCCCGCTAGACACCATCGCCTTTTCGCTTTGTAACAGATCCCCATTCCACATCCCGAGCACAGGCTTCTCCATTCGCTCCTCAACCCCGGTTTCTCGTCCCTCAGTCTTCGCCTCGCAGTGGCCAATCGACACCCCAACGACCTCTACCGAAACGGCCAGAGTTGGAGCAAATCGTCGATAGTGATGGCGATTCTAGCATTCCCCGCAAACGTCGACTCCTCGCGTGTCGAGGCGATGACATTGTGACGGACAACGATGATACAAACAGCGACACGAGAAAGCATGGTCTAACGCTGGCAGATGATATTGATTCTTCGCCGCCTTCTTCCACATCTTTCACTGCAACACCATCTTCCACTACATTCACCCTCCCTACGCTTCGGTCTCTGCCTCGAGCCCCGTGTGTTCAACCTGCTCCTTTAGTGGAGCCCACTACTCCAATTCAGAGTCTTGGTCAACCATCCAAGCCTGCTTCCTCATATCTTAAAGCTCTGAAACCCCTCTCAACAATTCCTGGAATTCCAGAAACAGTATTACCAAAAGATTGGTCTCCCTCCAGAAAACGCGGCTCTAAATGGGTTCCAGGCGGCTTTGCCGAGACCGTATGCGCATGGGTAGTCGAGTCAGAATCTCGAGTAACCCTTACAAACCAAAAACACGAGGAAAGAATTACGATAAAGCTAGTTGTCATTGAAAATGGTCAAGCATTTGTCATTGGTCGTGAAGACCAGAAATTACTATTAATATCCACAAGAAAGGAACGTTTACATCGGTTGAGCGTGGATTCATGTATACTTGCGGGGCAGCCTGTTTCGAAATTCATGTTGGACGATATAGAATGGTCCATCTGTACAAATTGGAAGTTGCAAGAATGAATTAAGAATATGCTTCAAAATATACAATGGAATCATCCCTATATATACAAGGTAAATCGAATATCCGATAACCATTACTCGAAATCTCCCTTTGCGAATAATCCAAGAACTTGCCTTTGTCTCTTTTTTTCAATTTCGTGTTGTTTGGCGGGTTTCACGATACTCTTTTTCGTAGAAATTGATTTCTTGGCCTGATAATTTACTGAACTCTTTGCATTCTTCGCATTTACTCTCCCGCCACGAGTGATTTCTTGTAATGCTTTTGCTCTGACGGCATCTTCTTCCGCGGTTCGTGGCGGAACAATGTTTTTGGTGGAGATTTTAAAGGTTGATTTGAAGTCTACTGCTCCAAAGGCCATTTTCCGATTATCAATGATGGGTTCATGAAGAGTCGTGCGATCGACGATACCATTTAGTAATGTATCTCGCGAAGAGAGATCGGTGAGAAATTCAACTTGATCAAGTTGAGATGTGTTTCCTCCTTCGCCATGGACCATTTCCCATAAACTTTGTGAATCCATGATCTTTGGCTTTTTTTTAACAGGTTCGTTTTCATCTGTTTGTGTATTCTCGGCAGATATTTCTGGAAGAAATGTAGTTGTTTCTTCCACGTCGAGAAAAGACGCATCTCCATCATTCTCTCGATCTTCGATTGAATTTAAAAAAGCTGCCTTTTTAGGATTATTAGCCAAGCCCGCCAAGCCCGTCTGTTCAATCATCTTGTCGCGCATCGCAAGTCGTTGCATGCGCCGCATCTCTACGAGTTCAGGATCCTCTTCATCATCGTAATCTTCGTAATCATCAGCCAGAGCAAATTGCCGTTTCCTTTTAAAGCCACCGTTGACATCAGAGGCAATCTTTTGTATTTGTCTTTGATCGTCAGCCAAATCACGTTTTCTGTAATGTAAGCAGAGAATGGTGGATGCAATACGCGTAGAAAGCGGCTAATTTGTCCCCATCGAGTTTTTGGGTTGTATCGTCCATCATTCCCTCCATGTCACTCCCATTATCATCTTCGCCGTCATCACTTGCACCACCTAGACCGGCCCATTCATCTTCAGACTCTGCAGCTTCTTGTTCAACAAAGGCATTTTCCACGGGTTTCCGATCGCACTTTTTGACATTGTCTGGATTTCCAGGCCGACGAATGAGTCTTTTGGTTTTGGGTTCAGGCGATTCGGGTCTACTAAATCGAGGTGGCATAGGCACAACGCGAGCAGAATCTTGCGTATCGGTGTCTGTAATTTGAGTATTCCTACAGGTCAGAAAATAGATAGAGTTGCATACTGCAACATTGGCGCATCGTCTAGATTCTCAGAGAGACTCTCTTGCTTTGAATAAGTCGTCAATTCTAAAATCGACAAGTGAGGTAATTCTTGGGAATCAGTTTCAAAGACCTATAATTAACTTTTGGTATCACAACTCTTACGTGGTGTCGAAGTTTGTCAAATTTGTCGCCTGTATCTGCATTGCCGGTCGACACTGACTGTTGAAAGAATTGAGACAATCCAGTATGAGAATCCACGAGAGGAGCAAAAGACTCGTCTTCATCGTCGATTATAGTAGTTCTCCGAGATTTTCGCTTGATTCTGATGGTTTGCTCCTGTTCGTCATCCAAAATATTTTCCAGAGTGGTGGTTTCCTCGTTCAATGTTGAAATATCGACAGATTCAAATCGGTCCTCTTCACTTCCTGAAAATTGGAGTTTTTCCTCATCTCCATCCTGGATATTAATAGATAGTATCAAGATCACGCACCTCGTCTGCATCCTCTTCAAACCCGCTTTCCCAATTTTCATCTTCAGTTTCTTCGTCGTCGTCATCATCCTCGCGTTCCCGTCTTCGCGTTTCTTCAGCTTGTCGTCTAGCACGTTCCACCAAATTTTCCACCTCGGAGGCCTCCTTGGCTCGTTCCTCGGTGGTCTTGATATGTATGCCTTTACTCTTCAATTCGATTTCTCGAGCGTTTCTCAAGTCTTGCGCTTGAATACCTGCTCGTCTTAATAACTCTGCATCGAGATCTTTTTTCTGAACAATGCTGTTCTTGATACGTGATTTTCCAGGCGATATGACGCCTGCTATTGTGTGTAGTCTTTTGTAGAGACTCGATTGAGATTGTGGGAATTGAATACGATTGATGTGATTTGGTTTACCCTCGATTTCAAGATCTGAATCAGAGTCAATTTGTGATTTCTGGGGGTCTGATTTGATATGTGCATCTGCTTGTTCTGATATCGACTTTGTATCTAGTTCATTGTGATGGGAGGGAAGTTTTGGAGTGTGGGCATTTCTGTCTAGATTATCTAGAGTAAATTCTGGGGGATTAGGGGCGGCATTGCTGTCTAGATTATCTAGAGTAAATTCTGGGGGTTTTGGAGTGTCGTCCTTTCTGTCTAGATTATCTAGAGTAAATTCTGGGGGTTTTTTTCCGTTTCTGATGTAAATCTGTGCGAGTTTTTCAGGTGGGAGGGGATCCGCATAGAGATCATCATCCTTGTCGACAGAGTGCAGGGTTGTATCGGTGGGAGTGGTAGAATTGTAATCGCTCTGGGGAGTGGTAGAAAGTTGTGGATGGTAATCGCTCTGGGGAGTGGTAGGAAGTTGTGGATGGTTATCGCTCTGGGGAATGGAAGAAAGTTGCGAATGGATCTGGGGAATGGGATCTCGGCTCTCCTGATTAAAGCTAGTCACGAAATCATGAATTGTCAATCTTTTTTTCACGTGCGCGACTGGAGCCAATGCCATATCTACGATCAGTGATGTAGAGAAAAGCCAGACTTTTTTCGATTCGCTGGGTTTCTTTTTGCATTTCGAGGATGTCTTTCTTTATTGGCCGGGTTGCATTCTTGGATGCAGGTCAACATGGCAATTGAGGAAGAATTTGTACTCGTGGTTTGCGGCGTGTAGCCGGGGTTATGCGGTCGGACTCGAGGTCTGAGAGGTCCTGGTCGGATCTATTAGCTCTTGCCAGGGCCTCGTGCTCCTCTGCGGCTCTGGCTTCTCTCTGCTCGCGCTCCCTCTTCTTTTTCGCGACAAGGGCGATGAACGCGGGATTCGAGCGGATGGATTGTGTGGGGAGAGCATCGTCGTCGGTACTGGAGTCGTCTGATGCAAAGAGAGGGGGGGTCGACTCTCTAGAAAGGGGCGATTCGAGTCTGTACAGGCAATCTGCAGCTGGACCACTGTTGTCTGCGGCGGCAGGCAGCGGACAGCCAGAGAGCATGGCGGTGGAGCGTGATGTGGATGTGGAATGGGCAGTCACGTGAGATAGGCAGAAGCACTGATATTCAAGCAGACATCCAGCCACCGCCACAAAACCAGACATCCGGGTCACGCCACAGCAGGACAGCGTCCAGCCACCGCCACAGAACCAGACATCCGCACGCCACAGCAGGACAGCGTCCAGCCACCGCCACAGAAACCAGACATCCGTGTCACGCCACACGCATCACGAGCGTGTGGGGGCAAGATCG
>LXFE01003860.1:3535-13630 GCA_001929475.1 Neolecta irregularis DAH-3 | reverse complement strand
CCTGGCTAACCACCATCTCGGACATTGGAACCACAATCTTTACACGGAGGACTACTAAAATTCAAACAGGGATTTCATAAACTAGCCCAATTTCTGACCCACAATAAACAATTAGGCGACGGATATATGGTATTAAATGTATCTGTATAAAGGAAGGATCGAGGAATGAGACCACAGAAGAGTAGCCATAAACCCTAGTACGCCCGCTAGTCAATTCTAGGTCTTTGGCTTCTTGCATACAAACATCATCATTGGGGTAAAGAGGTTCCTCTGTGCTGTCAGAGATGTTAGAGGAAAACATACCTCTCCACCTGTGACAAGAGCATCTGCAGCAACCGCAAGGTTTGTTCCAACTCGCTGAGTGCCTTTAGGAGCAAGGCCAATCATTTCCAATCCACCGACCATGTAATTTAACGAAGTCCGAGCAAATTTTGTCATTGTAAAGACTTTCCAGAAATCACCCATACTCCGAACATGCTTGAGTTGACCGGCAATAGGATAGTACCAAGGAACAACATCACCATGAGCAGCCAAGTCATCTTCAAGTATAATCCCAAACCCAACCTTTTTAAGCGCATTCCGGGCATCAGACATGGTGACCATTTGGGGAATGCCATCTCCAACTTCAATACCATATGCAACCTTTCTCTGCTCTGGGTCTGATGCATCATAAGAATCGGTCATGACCCATTCATATACTCCAAACTGGTATTTAGCATCGGTACAACCCAATTACGCACGATACCGCCAGGTTTTAGCACCCGATAAATTTCACCATATACCCCTTCCAATTTTGGAGCATGACATGTGGCTTCGATCGCATACACGGCGTCAAAACATGCGTCGTCGAAGGGCATTTGCATAAAATCACCCTTCACAAATCTGATTTTCTCTGAAAGTCCACGGCGAGTAGTATAATTCCTTGCTCGCTCAATTTCTAAACTCTCAGGATACTGATGAACTGGCAAAAATACGATAGTCATTGTTATTAAGCCCCGTAATGTTTGCATTGGTGAATGTACATATTTCACGAGCAGGGCCACCTAATAATGAGCACCTTGGAAATGTGATATATATACCAACACCACATCCAACATCGAGGACATTGTAATTGTCTTGAATGTTCATTTTCAATGCTAAATAATGCTCATGACGAGCGAGTGCTTGAAAAAATGATTCTCCAGGATAGTATGTTGCAAAATGAAAGGATTGGGCCCAACCATACTATTTGAATCAGTCGTCGGAAATTTCTGAAAAGCGATCAAGCTACCTCATAAAGATCCTGAAATTAGACATGGATCAATAAAAACAATACCGTTGAAAGATTGTAGTACGCGTTTGTTAATTTTGAGTAATTTGACAGTCGCTCTTTCTTGTCTGTATCGGTCTCTTGGCCAGGGGCCTTGTGGTCCCAGAAAGAGAAATAGGAGTTTACCTGTGTTAGATCAGTACCAAATTACAGGGATCAAGGAGGGCTCACTACTGTTTGCTGAGCCCTGGAGTCTTTGTTGAACATTGCAGAGAACCCTTCCTTGTCTGCTGCATTCTTGCCGTGAAGGACTTTTGAAAAGTCGTGGTCTTTTTTGTAGGTTTGGGAGAACTGGGTAGTCATGGTGGAGTCGGGTTGTAAAAGTTCATCCCAGTCCAAAATTTACATCAACCATTATTACAGGGAAACCATTGACAAGTTGCAATTATCATATGGTTCAGAATTGTAGCAGAATGGGTATTTTTACTCCAAATGAGGACCAGGCGAGTGCGACGGTGCACCACCAGCTCCGGTACTAACCCGCCATCTATCTAACACCCTTGAAGAAGACCAAAGATGCGGTCAACATACACAGAACGAACAAAGAAATTATGCAGGATGTTGCTCCTCATAGGCGGGCCGCGTGCTCTGGTACTGCGCTGTGCTGTCCATGGGCCGTGGTGCATAAGCATCCAGCGGCAGTGCGCCTTGGCCGTCTTGCTGAGACCCTTCGTCTTCTTCTGCACTCACCACCAAAGCTCGGCGTGTCCCCGGAAAACCTTCCTCTGCTCCAGCAGCAGCAAGCGGGCGCGGCTTACTCCAAGACACCCGCAGTGGACAGCCCTGCACTATCGCCTCTCCTCGAGTACCTTCAGCCGCCGCTTCTGCACCCTGCCGAGTCGCAAAGTTCACAATTGCAGCCCGCGACTTGTGCACAACCACCAGCGACCGTATTGGCCCAAAACGCATAAAGTACGTGCGGATGGCGTGGTCCGTCAAGTCGTCCTCGACGCCCGTCAGCATAAGAGACTTCTATCTTGTGAGAAAAAGTGCACCATGCGCTGCACCTTACAATTTTCTTGTCAACTGGAGGCCTCAGATCGCTCGAACCTAGTCGACGGGAACTGTTTGTACGGGCAGGCGCAAAGTTGTCGCTGTCTCCCATGGATACCTGTCCATCCGGAAACTGCGTCCCTTCCGGAAAATCATCGACGTTATGCGAGTATGGACAGGTGTCCCCCCTTGGACAATTTCCATGAGCGAAGAATGTACAAGGATTTGCTTTTTCTCTTCGATAATATGGTTCGCTCTTGGCCAGCCGCTTCAACAGATCTCGGGCAGCCGAATCAGCCTTGTTGTAACCTACAGGAACATCTCCATCCTTTAATTTGCCCTCGTTGTTTTGAGCTTCATAGTTAGCCACTGAACACAAATCCCTTACCAAAATACTCGCGGTTAATACTGCTTTGCGGACCTTGAGCAACCAGCTTTAGAGCGGCATCTCGAACTTGGATTCTGTCTAGTTAATATATACTACATTCGTTGTTCTTACGGGAGGCCGTATTGAAGGTCCAACAAACAAGCCTGGCAACAATTCTGGAGCCTTGAATGTTACTGGAGCACGTTGCGATAGCAGTCTTTACCTTGAACACGTTTGACAAATCTTATCAGTTAGTCATTGTCTGGTCCCAGTAATATACATCAGTTCTTTTGTATCGTTGTTCTTTCCCCGGTAGCCACCGGAACACGGAATACGGTCTCGAGCAAATCTAGTCATCAAAAAGGAGGCCCCAGAGATCACAACTTTGCACTCTTTTCCATATTCTTCCTTGGTCATTCGAATATAGGGATTGGCTCCAAGACATCTATATCAGTGATTAGACTACAGCAACAAAAAACGAAATGCAAGTACTTTTCGCAAACACTAGGGAATTCGGCATTCTCCCAGCCGGATTTGTTGATATCAAGCTTTGGGGGCATTGATGGGGTTAAAAGGTTTGCAGTTCACGAGGGAAGATCTGGAGTTTGGGTCACGTGCAATGAAATGGCGCCTTGGTGAATTACAAACTAGTAAACTGCTCAAGAAAGATACAGAGCCTTTCGTGCAGCTACAGTGTAAGATAAATGATCAACAGACATTTACCTTGGACAATAACCCCAGCATCCGGCAAGCTGTAATCTTCAAGAGTTTTGGCATACGGTAGAGGAATTTCAGCGCCAGTCACCCGTCCAACTGGCGAATCCAGGTAATCAAACGCATCGCTTTCCATAATTTGGGCGCAGATCTCAGAGCCAAAGCCCTAATTCATCAATCCAATCGTGAAACTTGTTCATACAAAGGCTGGGAATCCAGCGTCCACAGAAACACACCGGTTGGTCTTCTTGACGCTCTTGATGATCGCAGGAACGTCCATAGGTTTGATACTTCGCAGGTTGATGACTTCGACATCGACATTTTCTTGTTTCTTGAGAATCTCGGCTGCCTCGAGACACTGCCCAACAGCTCTTGAGTAAGCTACCAACGTAATATCCTTCCCAACACGCTCAATCTTGGCCTTTCCAAAGGGAATAACAAAGTCGTCTCTCTGAGCTTCTGGTGACAGCGGAAAGCTAATTCCATACATTATCTTATTAGATATGAGCTCTGAGAGGTAACCATCAAATTACCTCATTTTCCATAACACACACTGGGTTAGGATCTCTGATTGCAGCCTAACTCTTGAGCTGGCTAAAACAAAGGGGGGGAAACCTTTAATAGACCTTTTGCATCTTCGGCGCTATACGGAGACACAACTTTCAATCCAGGAATGCTGCCGTACCATGGAACATAATCTTGACTGTGTTGAGCAGCTACCCCAGCAGCAGCTCCGTTGGGTCCGCGAAACGTAATCTGACCATCAGAAAATCCTCAGACTCTTTTAATCACATTGCAGGGCTGGATACCGCCAGACATATAATGTGTTTTTGCGGCAGAGTTGACGACATGATCAATAGCTTGCATGGCAAAATTCCAGGTCATAAATTCGCAGATTGGCACTAGGCCAGCAAGAGCAGCACCGACACAAAGACCCGCGAATCCCGACTCTGTAATAGGCGAATCAATGATCCTTTTATCTCCAAATTTGTCTAAAAGGCCTTTTGAAATCTATTATGTTACTAGAGAGAAGTCTGCGTGGATGGTACCTTGTATGCTCCATTATATTGACCAACTTCCTCACCCAGTAAAAAAACCTAAAAGGTTAGCCATAAGATGTAATTTAAACTTTACATTTTCATTTAATAACATCTCTTCCTCTATTGCCGAGTTTAAAGCATCACGGACAGTTACCTGTGAAACGAATAAGCAAATTTAGTGCGCAAGACGTCACCTGAACGGCATTCCCACTCTGACCACCGGCGGATCTTTTCTGATAGCCAAGCGATTTATTTGTCGCCGCAAGTCTAATTGCATTCGTAGTACGCAGGTATTGGTTGCTCAAAGCAGTTCCGGGGAACCGCTTAATTGACGATGTCGCCAATCCTTTGGACACACAATTCCAGAGAGGGGACCTTCCAAGACGCACTGATGCTGGGAGCAGAACCATCGAGAATATGTAGAGGGATGGTGGAGAGGCCTATGAAATAATAATGGGTGGTGGTCCGAATTTTCCCAGCTTGACGGGAAGTAATACCAAACTCTAAAAGTACAGAATTCACTTGTTTCGGTTGGAGGTTGTATGTATATATTTTATCATATTTACTCTCCTGACGCCAAATGCAATCCAGCCTTCATTCGAAATTGATCCTATACCAGTTCAAAAACTTGATCAGTAAATTCAGCACATACCCGTCCACTGAGGATATCCACTAGTCCTTTAAATTGTCCCCACCATGCATCCTTTGGTCGTCGTTTAGTTTTGTCGGTCTCCAGGGTCATTAGGCGAGATACTGGAGTGAAGAGAATATTAGACCCACGAATGCCAATCACCGCAGCAGAAGATTCATCCTTGCCAAACTCCAAGTCATATTTCTCTTCCAGAAATTGGATACTCTTGACTGCAAGCCGAGTCGCACGGACACGATCCATAGGCGAGGGTATGCCGCCTTGTTGTGCGTGACCAGGAACAGCTGTTCGCGAATCAAACCGATCCTTTGCTTCGTCCCGAATGATCGATGCAATCACTTCTGTGGTGTATGTTGCAGAAGCACGCTCGTTCCTAGATGATCAGACCTTCACTTGGAACGGATACCTCAAAATTAGCTTTCCTGCTCTGTTCATGCCTTTATCGCTCACGAATCCTTCTCGAAGATGGTCTATATCTCGTTGAAGCATTTGAAGGTTAATTCCCTCCTCCGGGGTGTAGACTGCCACGGCACCCACCGAAAGTCCTCCCAGAGTAGCGACATAACCACAGTTTCCACCCTGAACCTCCACAACAAATACACGGCGTCTGCTAGCACTAGCACTCTGTCGTATAACATCGCAATAATTGACCAGCGCGTTCAGACAGGTGTCACTGCCTAGAGAGTACTCCGTACCAGGAACATTATTACTGATTGTTGCGGGAAGGCAGACCATCGGTATCCTGAAAGCAGGATAAGCGTATCGATGGCTTTCAAACTGACTCAAAGCCGTGAATGCTTCAAAACCACCGATAATCAAAAGCGCATCAATACGATGCTTTTGGAACAACCAAGCCGTCATTCCATAGTCAATCTCGGGAAGATCTCTATTTGTCCCAATCTCGCTTCCTCCGCGCAAAGTCCAACCGTCTACATCCAGCCAATGCAATTCACGGATAGATTCATGACGGACAAGTCCGGGTATACCGTTGTGAATAGCTAACGGTGTATGGCCACGATTCAAGCAATATCTTGCTGCTGCTCGTGTAGCCGCATTTATACCTCCTGACGGTGCGCCGATATGAATGATGGCAATTCGCATACGCTGAACTATGAGACCACAGATGTGAAATATGATCACCTTCTCTTGAGGCAGGCCCATGGTAGAGTAGTCTTTCAGAGTGATGATTTTGAACGCATCATACAAGGCTTCGAATTCAGTATTTCTGAGTTCCATAGCTCTTCTGAAATCTTTCCTCCCAATAGCTTCGGCAACTGCTTTGGTCTAGAACATTAAACGTTGTCGAAATATTGAACAATTGAACCTGATTAACCGCATCAACTAGAGCTTTGCGTGTGACCTTGTTCTCGTTCATCCCAATCATCGGACTTGGTGTATCTGGTGTCGATGAAAGAACTGCTTCTACCGCTTCCACTCCTTGTAATGTCGCTAGAATTCGATCAAAAGCACAAGGAACACCGCCTCGCTGCGTATGCCCCAGAGTGGTCACCCGCGTATCGATACTAAGACGGTTGACAAGCAGTTCTTTAATATACCCTGGCGTTATAGGTTCAAGTTCTGCATCAATAGCGCCCTCGGCTACAATAATGATTGTTTCTCTTTTCCCTCGATGCCGTCGCTGTAACGTGAGCTTGATTTAGCAAAGACCTGACCCTCTGAATGCTATCACACATGTCATCTTCCCACGTCTTTCCAGCGCTTCCAACAGGTGGACGTTCGGGAATAAATACAAAGTCTGCCCCGGTGCTTATTCCTGCAGTTAATGCTAGCCATCCACAATGTCGTCCCATTACTTCAACAATGAATGCTCGTGAATGAGAGAAGGCGGTTGCTCCGATGGAATCAACAGCCTCGCAAATACGATGAAGCGATGAGTACGCACCGATCGTAACGTCTGTAGCAGACATATCATTGTCAATCGATCCAACCATCCCCGCAATCGTCAGAAACTTGTGTGGCTCAACTTGATCCTTTGTCAGAGAACCGTTATTCACGAGTTCCGTGATGAGACTGGGCCATTCTGAGCGGAATAAATCAGCTCCAGTGAGCGACCCGTCACCGCCACACACGATAAGAGCATCAATACCACTTTGAACCAGGTGCTTGGCAGCTTGAAGCCGCCCTTCGTGACTGCGAAAGGCAGCACATCTTGCTGTGCCAATCAATGTACCACCCTATTATCAGCAAGGTAAGCGAATATAGCTCTACTTCAGAAAGCCAACCCCGAACATCATCCCAATATAATTGTTTAATCAGGTCTCCTCCTCGCACCAAACCGTCATAACCCTCATATATTGCAAAAGCATCGCACCCTCGAGCGATTGACATCCGCACGACAGCACGCACCGCTGCATTCATCCCAGGAGAATCACCACCACTTGTCAAAACGCCAATCTTCTTCCTATTCCCAGTCTGTGGATTTGCAGTGGAATCGCAGGATGAAATAGCTTTCATATGAATACTTGGGACATTTGCAGGTTTTGCAGAGCTGAAGGGGCTGATTCGGGAAGTAAATATAACTGGGATTCCAGTTGGATCGACAACATGGATTTCGAGCGGCTGCTCGGCGTCCGGATAAAGTTCAAATTTGAGTCCTTGAGACTCCATACTGGTAATTACATCCTGGAGTTTTAATTTGTGTACAGACTATTAGACGTACATTAAGCCGAGAGGTGTGCAAAGTGATCTGGGCGAGAGGCACAGTATCAAGTGTTTCGCACGGCAAGAGGCAGATTTTGAGGGCCAACGAGAGAGAATCAGGGTTCTGAGGGAAGAAGTACAACCAACACTCCTCGACACAGTCTCTGTGATACTCTGGAAATCTATCCGGCGAAATATCCTTGTGGGTAAATTTGGCCACACTTTCAAAGCCAATGGAACGATAGAAATCGATAGTGCTGCAATAAAGCACGTCGCTAGTTGCGAATACAACAACACAGGCGACAGCCGAGCATACTGAATCTAGAGCCGCCATGTTTTCCAGTGAGATGACGGTATGGTTCGCTCCACGTGATGTCCACGATCATTGCAAATTCTTTTCGAGTTGAGTATTGATGCTGAATGCAATTGTCCACTCATTGCCTGCTGGTGTTTCGTCGGCATTGCGTGTGGCTATCAAGGCCAATATTGCGCATTCGGAGCTGCCTCTCTCATGCGCTTCGCAGTTCTTGAATGGCATGTTTTAAGCGTACTGTTCATCATTAAGGCGTCCAAATAGACTATGTATCGCCATTCGAGTCCACTGTAGTCCTAAAGCTGCGTGAAGCCGGCATCGATATTTTCGGAACAACAAATATGGATGAGTTCGGAATGGGGTGTGAACTCAGTTCTGCAGGCTTTATCTCATGTCATGCAGTTCAAATACACTCAATACAATATATGGACCAACCATCAACCCGCGGTTCCCAGGTGTCGAGCATAGTGCTGGTGGAAGCAGTGGCGGCAGTGCTGCTGTTGTTGCTGCCAACCTGGTTGATGCGTAGCCACCTTGTTTTGCAAATTTGGTTTAAACAATAGAGCCCTTGGAACCGACACTGGGGGTTCAGTGAGACTTCCTGCTTCGTATTGCGGGTGTATTGGCTTCAAGCCATCATATGGAATGATTTCGAGATGGGGCGTTGTTGCTTATGCCAACTCTCTTGACACAGTTGGAATTTTTGCTTCAAATCTAGCGAATATAAAGAAACTCTGGGGTTTGGGACCCCAAGTATACCTTTGACCAGGATAGAAATTCTCAACCATCACGATCCCCAAGATCCTACCAGTTTATCGGCAAGTTCACGAACCAAATTTGCACATGCAAACAGCGATCTACAAGATCTGAGGCGGCGTGATAAACACAAAATCCGTCTAGGTATCCCAAAGGTGCTTCACGTCCATCGACCTTTTTACTGATTTACATAGGAATATAATATCGAAGAATTAGAACCAGAAATTCGAACTGCATGGCACAAAGCTCGCGAGTACTTTTGTTCCCAGGGCCATTCTGTTACAACAGTCAGTTTACCAAATACAAAGAATTCACTACCTGCATACTATGTTCTAGCACCAGCAGAAGCCTCTTCGAACCTCGCCAAATTTGATGGTATCAGATATGGTCATCGGCCTGAGGGTGATTTTAACTTTATCATTTCACGCGATGAAGGATTTGGTGCAGAAGTGAAGCGTAGAATCTTGCTTGGGACTTATACTTTGACATCCAGGTGACATTCCCCCAATGCTTTGGTCTGAATAAAAAGCGCCCGAGAGAGTTATTACATCAAAGCACAGCGCGTGCGGAGACTGGTTCAAACCGACTTTAATCAAGTCTTCCGTTGGAAGAATCCGTTAGGCCTCACTATGCAAAATAACCCAGATGGTGTTGACGTCATTCTTGCACCTTGTTCGGTGACGACGGCTCCAACTATTAAAAGTTTAAGGCGTCAGAAAAGCGATGTTGAAAGTTTTGTCCATGACGTGTTTACTGTTCCAGCAAGCTTGGCAGGTAGAAATATTTTCATAATCAGATACCGGCTTACTCGACAGGTATTCCTGCAATTTCCATACCAGTACAAAAAGAAAATCAAGCTCCTATTGGGCTGCAAATTATCGCCCAATGCGGAGACGAAGAAGGGCTCCTGCAGGCTGCTAGCGTTTTGGAAAATATATCCTTTTGAAACACACCTCGATTCTTTTCTTTTTCGATTAATGGTCAATGACCAGTACTTGTTTCTTCCCTCCATATCCTTTCCCTGAGTTTCTGATGGCCGATAAGAACAGATCAAGGCTCTGCCCAGGACTTTGATCCTGCGTCCATCTCACACATTCGCATGGAACACTTTGTAACGAACCGTTTCGAAGGAACTCGAGAATCTCAAGAAGCATTTCATCCCTCTCTTTCTCGTGTTCTTGTCGCCATATCGCAAGCCAAAATCCATGACACGAGATATTTTTGAAAATAAATAGGCTTGTGGGTAAAGTTACAGGCTGGCGAGACATTCCACCATACGTTACCAATTTCCCA
>LXFE01000481.1:0-10948 GCA_001929475.1 Neolecta irregularis DAH-3 | reverse complement strand
TAATCTTTGAAATGTCGAGTACTTTTTGTCGTCGACTCCCATCTTCCCATTGTCTTTGATCTTCGCGCTCAGTGTTGTCACTTCCCAATCCGTGTTTGATACTTTCTCGAAGCATATTCGCATAGTAGGTGTAGCCATAGCAGTTACAGCAGTACTGAGCTCTGGAAAGTGGCCAGTCAGGGAATCGATCTACATGAGACAGGCGGAGGATGCAGAGTGGAGCTGGAGCGGGATCCTCGACGGGGGAGTAGTTCTGCAGGCATGTCGAGCAGTAGCAACAATCTGGCGGAGAGGCGGGCATGCGGGTGAGGATGGAAGTGCTTTTGCCAGGTGTCGCAGCAGGCAAGGTGATCAGGGGCGGTGACGGGCAGGGAAGCAAGAGGACGTGAGTGGGAGAGGCAGGCAAGGGTGTGTATGTGTTCGGCAAAGGAGCCTTGCAGTGCAAGTTTAGCAGCGAAGGGGAAGAGGGCAGTGGAGATGATATGGCCGCTGAGGGCGCTTGTGTCAGGGGGTGAGAAGAAGAGAGTACCCAAAGAAGCTGACGCAGAATATGTGTTTGCAAACGATAATGATCTTTGGTCGAATGGTCCTTGCCAGAGAATACGCACTCGACCGCGCCAGTTCAGGAGCATTGAGATACGGAACTATTCCTGTTGAGCCATCTTGAGGATTATCAAGCCATGGGCCAGGAAATGTTGTCTTTTGTGTCTGTTCTCTTCAAACCAGCCTTCATTGGATAGATGTTGCTGTAATCCCATTCATCATTCTGTCCAATCCTCTAGCCGCAAACGATTGATATGTCTCCGGATTGGGGTTCTGAGTACTTCTGCGAAGTCGACAAATTGCTGGGCATGCTGCTCCTGCGGTCGGGTAACTCACTTCCTGACAAGTGCAAGTTGGAGTGACTCATGACCGAGCACCAGGTGTTTGGCCACAGCGCTGCTGGGTGGCGCCATGCTCGGGATGAGCCATGTCGGTGTCATAATGGTGCTGCTCGACAACCAGCTGCTGCCACGCGTGCTCTGTGGCAGCTCTGCCGGTGCAATCGTCGCTATGTCTGCGGAGCTACTGCAGTGGTTGGAGGTTGTACATGATGATCGAGTGTGCAAAGATGGCTGCGAAAAAGCTGGTATGGTAGGCCCAGGCGCGTACAGAGGGCGCAAGTTGCAGGACAGCGACAGAGTAGCCCAGGGCTATGAGCAGCTGGGGACTGCCAGCATTTAGCCAATGACACAAAAGGGAGGCGGTGGAGAGCGCTGTGGGGATGATAGTGGAGAGGATGTTTTGTGCAGATCAGAGACAACGTGGAAGGAGAAGAAGGCGTCGGGCAGTAGGGGAAAGCACATCGGGGTGGAACACGAATTGAATTAGAGTTCGTTCGCGCCCCAAGTTTCATGAAATTTGCAATTTCTTCAAATTGCAATTTTAAGCCCGTGTTCTGTGCGCATCAAATTTTATGGAATTTGCCAATTCTTCAAATCCCAATTTTAGAACATGTCAAGAATGGCGTCCCTAGAAGCAAGATAACATACCTAGTACGACCTTCTTTTTTGAAAAGGTGACTACGAAAGAAGATGTTTTGTGTTGGACAAGGGGATTTCGCTGAGGCGTTGAACCTAGTGTCAGTGAAAAGGAATTATTACATTATAAAATGATTCAACAGAAATTTACAAATCAGTCGATGACGATGCCGACTTAGATCATCAACAACGGACATCCACCATAACTGAAGAATCAAATCATCAACAATGGGGGTCTACCACGATGGAAGAATCAAATCATCACCCTACAACCTGACACTGAAAAATCAAATAATAATACGCGACACCAAGAAACTCTCTTCACGCCTATTCTTCAAAAAGGAAAAAGAAAAGGGAAGGGCTGCTCAGGGGAATTCACTTGACAATAATAAAAATGTATAAATTGAAATATTGGATTGTTTGTGTTTCTGTCTGTCTAGATTATGAATAGATAGATATATATATATGTTGGAATGGCTATATATTTTGCATTGGCATTGGATAGTTTATTTAGGGTCCGTTTGCCAGCCACCCAAAAAAAAGATCTCCATTTTCTAAAACAGGGAATATTGTACTTGTCGAGTGACACCAGGGTGTGCTGGTGGATGACTGCTGCTGCACTGCACTTGTCTGCAATCTCCAGGTGCATGGCCAGTGCACAGGAGCAGCATGGAGTTTGATGACAGTGGCAGATTAGTTTATAGAAGCAGTGCTATGTTCATTTATAGGTGTACTTGAAATAAAGTGGACATTTTGGTTGAAGCGTGTTGTGATTGTATTGGTGACAAGAAAGAAAATACTAGTACCTACTGGTCCAGAGCAACATTTTCTTTCTCGAGATATTCTGACAAATCTCCAGCTAAAAAGTTCAAATTTGTGGACACGTCGAACACATCAATTCAAATTTGCCAAAATTACATAGTGTTGTATTTGGATGGAAATGTTGGCTGCAGTCGTATCTGTGTTTCTTTCTCGCGTTTTTCGACGAATATTGCAAAATAAAGTTGCAAGTTGTGTGGTGCCGAACGCGACGACAAATCGGAATTTGTCAAAATCACCTAAAATTGCAATAATTGGGTAAATCTGGTGGCTGGCGAACGCGCCCTAAATCGCAATGTCCAACTTTCTTCCTACTACCAGTAAAAAGTTGTCCTTTGCAGGCAACCAACTTCAGCCCGGCGGACGATATGCCACAGATATTACAAAAACCATTCGCTTGGCGGAATTTCTAGTAGGCCGGCCTTGAGGAACAAGTTACGCCCAAAACGACCGCAGCGTGCTGAACCTCTTCGCAATCGTGAGATGTTTATTGGATACGCTAATGGCTATAACATAGTATGGTCTCGGCACTTTTTAAGAAGAATGACGTCTCTCTCATCCTAGTATCGCGGCTTTACCCCGTTATTTGTGCTTTGATTTAATGATAAATACCAGGACACCTCCCCCTTGAACTCGCCCATCTCAATCTTTGAAATGACCCGAGTTCTCCCTTATCCCCGTTCTCCTTATCCGGACCGCATATATTCCGACAATGACGATGACGACGAGAGCGTGTCAGATATTTCCTCAATCTTCAGTTTTACCAGTCCAATTTCCTCACTCTGTTCGTCGCCTCCCTCAAAGGAGTATCCAGCAAATATCTCATCTATTCCCGCAGTTCTTGATGAGACGTTGGAAACCGATCTCAGAGAAGCTCTCGGCCAGATTTTCAAATTCACGGATTTGTTAGAACTTTCAGAATTGAACCAAGGAAAAACAATTCCAGAGGACTTTGATCTTCCAGACGAGATGGATCCCTTCGTAGCAAAATCCAGCACGCCAATTACGGCTCATAATTTCGCATTAGCAATCAGTGTACTCACTAAAATACCTATCGAATTAGCGATCTGTGAGACGATTACTACATGCAAAGTGTTTGAGAGTAAAGAGCAAGTTCTCCGAGCAGCAATCCTGCTTATCGCTCGACATGTGTTCTGCTGGGTACCAATAAACATGGTTTACTTGATCTCTTCGGCTGTGTTCATTGCGTTCAAATGCTTCTCGCCATCTTCAGACTTTGAATACCTGAGTATAGATTGGTGGGCTGGAAAGATTGGAGTGTCAGGAGGCAGAGTAAGGCGTTGGGAAAGTCGCTTTCTGAAAGTCATCTGCTTTGACGTCAATGTTCAACGAGAAGAGTGGATTGCATGGGAGAGCTGGATTAACGGTTTGGTACCCACTTCATGCAGTACATAATCGCCTGGTAAATTTGTATCATATCGGGATGGAGCATATAGTGTAAATAAGCCCTAATAGAAGAATTCTTGTAACAGAATTATTGTTTTCTGGACTAGACTCGGTATCCATGCTATACCCAGCTGATATTTCCTTAAAGATAGGTCTAAAGAACATGTGCGCTTCCAGTCTGTGCATCTACCAAAGTTCCTGAATGTTAATTTTTATCTGAATACAAGAATCAAAGTAGAATCCCGACGTTTGACAAGTAGAAAGATCATCAGACTTGCCCGAACTAACCTTGCCTAGCATCCAACGTCGATCGTTTCTGTAAAAGAATATATTGCCAGGTTCATGATTATCTCTAATCATGGGTCAACATGGCTGAAGATTATTCATTATGTCTGCACTATACATCGCCTACATTTCATTGAAATATTTCAACTTGACAAAATAGCCTCCAGTGAGGTCTAACTCAAAAGGGTTTCTTGTTCAAGAAATAGGGCTATGAACTGGCTAAAATTCTTGAAATTCTGTATTACCACAGAGAATTCATCACCCGCAGCAACATGGCGATCAAGCAATCCATGATATTTAAAGCGTCCAAATTTGTCAAATTGTATGATAGTCAAGCATACTTTTAGTAAGCGCTCTAGGTCTAGATCATATAATCGATATTAGGTCATGTTTTTCACATCTTGTTATGAGGTTTGGTGACACATGCACGTGGGATTGTCTATAAAGGGAAAGGCTCCTGCTCGCAATGACGAATGACAACAGCCAAAACAATCAAAAAGTTCCATCTTCTGTAGAGAACATTATCGAAAATTAGATTAGAAGAAGGAATGCGTGAGCAGCTTCTTCGAAAACCGAGCGAGCTGCTAATTGATTGTGGAGCGAGTGGACAAACGAATTAATGGAGATCATTTATACGGTAAAGGAGGTTTTGCATTTTAATCTTTCCTATAATTGGACAAGAAAGATTTGCGGAAATTCGGAAAAAGATCTTTTGAAACAAACTTGCAAACAGGAAATTCAATGTCTCTCTGAGCATTCCTCTTGCAAAAGAACTTTCAAATCCCCACAGACTGGGCTGAGTATGATTGATTAATCATGTCCATATTTCTTTGAGTTGGGAGAGTTAGAAAGAAGCCAGGGCTCACAAACCTTTTCCCTAGGGAACATGTCAAACAAGGCTAGAGTGATATGAAGGAGAAATAGTTATTAGGTTGGCATATAAAGACATCTACACATTCTAAAGACAGACAAAATAGTTCCCAAAATCTACAATGCTCGCTTACTCTAAGTACAATACCAAAGGAAATCTTTGCGTCGATGAAGGGGCCATAAAGTCTTTATGATGATGAGCTGTCCGAATGCTTTGACGCCTCCTGAACTTCTGAAGCAGCTTTCTTCTGAGCAAGCTCCATTTCTTTCGGTTAGTTTAATGGCAAATACTGAGGTGCTGGACCTAGACGTTCTCTTGCCCGAAAAATCTTTGCCTGCAGATACTGCGATCCTCCATTCTTTGGTTCATTCATCGTAAATAGCTTTTCATACCGCTGGAATGTTTTCAATATTCCCGGCTTCAAAAGATAGGCGTACCTTCATAACGCCATCGAGAGATATTTTGTCTTTTGGTACGTCAAGTATCTGACAAGCTTCTTCCGATGTGATTCCAGTCTTCTGTGTGATAGAATCTTTCGCGGCTGCTCCCCCGAAAGACGCCGCCTGAGATCTAGCAGCTCCAGCACTTGTAGCTGCTGCCTGCCGATATGCTTCGATAAAAGCTTTTCCGACAACTTGCGTACCGATCACCACAACTATTTAGTTAAAAAGGGATAGATTGGCTTTGTTAAATACTCTGTGCTATTATCCTATGAGCCTGAGATATTAGCAGTGCATCAAAATTCGAAATACCATATTATAGGTTTCCTCAGCGTCCTGGTGTCGAGGTGGTTGATAAATGTTCCGCTTCAACAAGCAGCCTAGGTTAATCAACGATTATTATCATCCTTTCCCTCAGTGCTCAGAAGAAGGGTAATAATATATTAGAAAAGAAATATACCAAAAGTAGGGGTGAACATGTATCAAGAATGAGAAAAATATTGAAGACAGTGGGACTTGAACCCACGCGGGCGAACCCATTAGAGCCTAAATCTAACGCCATAACCACTCGGCCATGTCTCCGAGATTACTTACTTTCAAAACGTCTCATTTTATTACCCTCTCTTGTCGGCAATAATGTAAAGTTGAACCACCTCTATGACAGGCTCAGATCTTAAAGCTATGGTTCATTAATGGTATTCGATGAATAGTTCGATTTTCTATCTGTTACCTGTATATAAAGAACCCCAAAAGACCAGAAGCTCCGACAATAACCAAACCAAAATCAGGATCGTAAAAAACAACTCGGCCACCAAAGATCATCAGAATTCTTATAGATATGTTGACTCTTCAAGACACCAAACCTCTATCCTTCCGAGTTCAACACGTTTTCGTCTAGCCTCCTCTTTTGCTGCGAACATGATCATTTCCAGATCCTCGTTGTCTCCGAGAACTATCAGTTCACCGTCTTCATCTCTAGCTTTGACTTTGATACGACACTTAATCTCGAGTTTATCTATGATACGGCGTCTGAACTTGTCAAACTCGATGTCTATGGGAACAACGAGAGCTCGAATTTCGTTTGCGAAATGAATTCTGACTTTCACTTTCTGGCACTCGATTTTCCTGATCATTTCAAAGTCGGGCTCATTATAATCTTCTTCATAATCGGATTGGTCATCTGTACGTCGAGGTGCTTTCTGTCTATGTGTTCGTTTCTGATGATCATTGTCGTAGTAGCAATAAGCATCGTACAACGACTGTGCGTCAAATGGTTCATCTTCTTCCGAATTATTTCTGCTCTGTTGAATTCTTCGACTGCTGCTCGTGTATGCAGAATATGCAGATACTTGCGATCTTTCCTGACTACTACCGCGAGATGATAAGAAGCCCCTCCGTGACAAGCTTCGATTAATAGTGCGATTATCGCTAGGGTAGGCTGGTCTACTGCGATCTCGGCCTCTTCTTCGAGATTTATCTTGATCACGAATGTCCGACCTATCAGAGGTGCTATAGTTCCTCATAAGCAGCTCGCGATGGGAAGTCTCGCCTTCATTTGGGGGAGTTGGTGGCAAATTAATGGTGTTCGACCGCAGAATGTGATTAAGCTGATTAAAAGATGTGCTTTCGAATGAATTAAAACTACTGGAAGAGACAGATTGCGCAACGCTTGTCTTGGCGAGCTTTGGTCTCTGCTCCATAGATATATTTTGTTCTTCACGGAAGGAAACCTAATGAATCAGAGACAAAATCCGGTTTACACTCTTGCCTTTTGTAATTCTGAGCCTGTGAAACCAGTAAATATATCTTTCCGATCGGTTGCAGCCACAAGTCTTGCCTTTCCGAGGTAATCCTTTGTTTTGGCATTTCTGACCTTGTTCTGGTTCGGACGAAAGAGAACACCCACCGGAATCGAAAACACAGTGAAGCCCTGCAAATGTAAATTCCACTTGTGACTTTCAAGACATACTAGAGCCTCGGCTGCGATGGCTTCGTCGATGACGTCGTGTTCCAATGTCTGCTTTTCTTTCCATGCAAACCGAAGATCTGCCATACCTTCCTTGGTTTGACCCTGGGAGATTTGACATAGGCCTCTGTTAAACAGAACTTCACAAGAGAAGAGTCGAAATGTCAAGCCGATCTGATCGTAATCGATAAGAACGTTGCCACGCAGATACTCTCTGTCAATGATACTCTGATCATTATTATACCAAAAGGGCATCGTTGAAATTGCCCAATGCCAGCTCGAACTCCTCCAGTAAAAAATTGGATACCCCAGCCTGGAAATATGCAATTGCGAGATAACGATCCAGTTTCACTGCTTCCTGGAAAGACTATCTATGAGCCAGTATCAATTTCCACAACAATACTTGGACCTAGATGAATATCAGAATTACAATAGTGAAGAAGGGACATACAGCTTGAATATGTCGGCCAACAGTGGCATGGATAATTCCAATATTAAAGAGGTATTTAGCCTGATCACCAATCATTTCAAATTCGGCCAGCGATTTATCGTATTCCTGTCCATCGAAGAAGGCCAGAGCAGAAACCCAAGTTTCGAGCTCTTGCTGACAGGTTTTCAGTTGGACCATAGTAAATAAGGGGATGCGCACCTTGATCGACATGGTCTTATTAATGGTAGTTGCAAAACCAGCTTGCTACAAAGGAATAGGAAAAGAAAGGGTCTAGTTTGCGAGAAAATAAACGATGCTGTTAAGTAAAAACGGATTGAGGAAACGGTTACGGATCAAAACCTGAAAGAGGTAAAGTCAAACGTATGATTGCGAGGACAAAAGAATAACAATATTGTGTAACTGTGTTGCTCCGAACAGCGTTGCAGTGCAAAACAGGCGATTCATATGTGAGTTGGCGAACCACGCGTTGGCAGAAGATCCCCAGATTAGACTGAAACATGGCGGTGGAAAGGGAGCAGCCGGCTGGCAAAATAGGCACACGGTCGGATAATAGCCGGACCCGTAACCTGACAAATGCAATTCCACTGCCCGTTCTCCTTGTTATTCTAAGTAAAAGAGAAGCCGATATGCATTGTAGCGCAGATGATACATCCGCTTAAGAAATGTGTTGTTAATTGACAAGGATATAGACCAGCGTATCTCTTCCATGCGCGAAGACTCAATCTCGAATTCCTTCTTTTGCGCATTGAATTTGCTCTATCGAACGTTCTAGCACTTACTCATCATTTTTTCATACGTTCAGACGGCACCCATAAGCCTCTATAATTTCCATGTCATTAATTTCGCGGGAAAGGGAGTGAGACCCTCCTTCTCCCCAGCTTGGACCCCGTCCTCCATTTCCATTTCCATGAAGGAAATGATTTATAGATCGATTATTGCTACATTCTATAGTGAAACCTTAATGGGTGTTACTGGAGACGGTTCATCGTTGTGCTAGAGTGGCCCCTGTATGAAGATAATAATTAGAGATAGCTAGAACATTGTGCATCTAGTTAGTGCCATTGACGTTCAACCACTAATAATCCATCTGCTAATGTGGCTTTTTTTGGAATGTCTCTCGACCTGATGGGTCTATCTCCGATAAAGAACAGCCATTTCAGGTCTAGCTAGGCTCGCCTTGCAAGAGGGGTTGTAGTTGAAGGATTTGATGTGGAAGCTTGGCAAAACGAATCCCATTCTCCTCGCAATCTACAAAGATTGACTGCAAAAACATGTAAGGCTTAAGTCGCAGTAGAAGATCCAAATTGATAGAATCATGTAACCTAATAGGTATATCTCAACTCTGTACGACAACCTGGGCGTATCTCACAATTGGTAGGAAAAAAACAAATGTTAATCGAATGTAGAATTATAGACGATCCAAACAAGCTCATAAAACTGAAGATTACTGTGATAACCGTGGTAATCGCGTGTATTTTCTATTTCCTAGGTCCAATATAATATCTATATCCATGGTTGATGGGCGATCTATATTTTCCCTTGGGATTTGCGAGCAACTGTGGCGGTAATAAGGCCTGAAGTCAGTCAGTGAATAAAGACGCAAGTATACCGCTTGGATGGGCTAAAGGGAGAAACACTTCTGCTTCTTTACCTTCGTTTCTCAGACCGAATGGCTTGAGATCTACATTTACATAATGTTTCTAAACATGTTAAACAGGGTAGATATGCAAAGAGATTGTACGTTCGGTAAACTGTAATTGACTTCTTCGACTTTCATAACCTGCCTTAGGATATCGCAACACATTTTGTAAAGTGTATTCTGAACACTCGCACTCTCATCCGTTGCAAATATTCTCATTGTTACATCCCTCGCGACATTCCAACCTCTCATGAACTCATTTTTCATGAGTTTCACTTCATCCAAAGTCCAGAATTTGTTCCATAATAGCTGACAATCGACTTTTGTAGAGAAAATTCGATCATTGGTCTCAGCAAGCGTTGTCAGTTCATCTCGATGGAATCCATAGAAAGCACTCCCGGTACTTTTCAGGACAAGGAGACCCTTGATCCCAGACTTGATAGTAATCCCTTTTTTATCATCGACCGTAACTAGCGCACTACGAACATCGTTTCCATCTCGATAAAAGGAGTGAGGATGAGATTTCCCATCAATAATCATCCTAGACCATCGATTTTGTATAATTGAAACTTCGGCCACATGGATGTGACTGTATTTTTCTACAAAGTGATTCGCAACGATGGTCGCAAATACCTCGGGACACTGGACGTCGTGTTGTTTCGCCAATACTACGCGTTTTCAACTTGTCGAATCGATTTCAAATCCTACCATTTACAGTATTCTTCTGCGTATCCGTAGCAATAACCAGTGAATTATCTCCCTCCGTGTACGACTTTTTGAATTCGTCCGTATCAACAGAAAGCAGGGTTCGCACAGTCATTTCAACAACGGTTTGTTTGCCCTCTGCCTCCCTAATGACTTTCAAAACTCGAACAAAATCTTTTCCTACGATTGGTCAATTGTGTCATTAAGGCGGCATAAACAAACCATAACTCGCTTGCTTTACAGACATTTAGAGGATTTAATTGCGTAAGGAAATACAGGTTTCTCTTCAAGTCACCGACAACACTTGTTCAGTGTTAAATACTGCGTTATTAAATTCTACATACGATATTGGGGATGATTCAACTCAATATTTAATGATATTATTTTATTTGCTTCTCTTTAATTCCGATATATTTCAGTGAACGCCCTTGGCCCTAATTCTTTCGCAATGCGATAGTCGAGGGCGCCTTTCACGAAGATGGGACGACAGAAGCAGCCTGTAGTGGAATTAGAGCCGAGTTTACAGGAATGCAGAGGTAAATCAGAAGACTGGGTACAGAAGCTTAGTAACATCTTGTGTTCGAAATTGAAGTCATTTAGGTACTGGAATAGCACAAGAAGCCATTTTCGATAGCAGTGCTCAATTGTATCGTCTGTGATCTTCGCCTGTTATGGAAGTGGAGATATCGGCAAACAGGATCTTTTGAAAATCCTTGTAATTCTTCGCAGTGAGATGTTTCATTAGTGAATGAACCTCGCAATGTCAGCACGCGACCTTAGGTTGAGCGCTGATGTGGACTTAGGTTGGATATGCTGCCGTAGATACTGTTAAAGAGAGTAACTAC
>LXFE01000480.1:0-15872 GCA_001929475.1 Neolecta irregularis DAH-3 | reverse complement strand
CTCTCTTTAGCAAGTATCTACGGCAGCATATCCAACCTAAGTCCACATCAGCGCCCAACCTAAGGTTGTACACTGACAATCTCACAGAAATGTCTCTAAGAAAGATTATGATTGCAATTGTTGAAATAGACCGCCTCCTTGCCGTTATTGTCTTGTCGATTACGGTATACATTTCCAATCGTTAGAGTCAGAAGTGATTACCATATCCCAACAACTACTTCCACAATCTAAGTTTTTCCAAGCTCCTACGTCTCCTTTTCTCGCGCATTTTCTCTTTTTTCTTCAGAATCCATACGAGGCAGCTACTCGGTGTTTCATCGTCCAATGGCTGAGGATTCAGTTTCATTTGAGAGTCTGATAACTTTTGAATGTGAAAGGATTTGCATACACTCCTGATATTCGCTGATTCTGAAGCCCAGTTTGGGAATGTTGTGTCAGTTCCTACTGCAATTGATATGATTGCTGTTGACTGGAGTGGAGTCCCAGAGGGAATCTCGTCAGTTTGAACAGACTCACTAATGAAAGATGGAGCTCGTGTTGACTGGCCAGAAGTAGCGTAGATTCTGCAGATTAGACGAGATAGCCCTACAATTGGTTTTTACGAAATATAACAAGGAAAATCTAGAACCCCAGAGTCAATGCTTTGGTGAATGTGGATCCTTCGAACCATCTAAAGTGTTCAGAAAAATTTCATAATTCTTCGAATCTTTAACGGCACGTGTTGATGGTGGATGGCGAGTGATTTGTGTTGTCCGGAATTATAATTGTTGACAACGTCCGCCGTGTCCTGGTGTTATCAACTAAAATACTCATTTATCCGGAATTAAAACCCCTGCAAATGAAATGTCGACCCGCGCCACAACCTTCATACTGTATAGCATGGACTTTGCAAATATAGCGGGTTTGATAGTCTCAATGAATTTCTTCATACATGCAGGGTAAATGATGATTCCCTATCGTGCATAACATGCCATTCAACCCGCAATTTAGATCGCAAAAGTATTTTTCAGTCTCAAACAGGATGTTTTGATACATTTCCTGTTGCTCTCCTTGGCAGAAAGTCGTGTAGGAGAGATAAACTTAATTCCGCATACACCAGCCAACGCTGGTATTTTTGCTCTGGGTGCACTCAAATATCTGTTCCATGGTAAAACTCGCCAGCAAGAGATTTGGAGAGAATTTTTAAATCCCATTGGATCGATCGTCTCTCCGGCCAGGATCTGTTTAAAAATCCGGTCAAGACAATTCCACGTCTCGCTTTCATCCCCCTTGACTGCATAAATACTGCTCTTCGCAACCCTACTACTCCATAATACAAGACATTGTCGCCATGCTTTCGATATCAAATTGTACAGGACATCGTGGATGGGTCAATCGGCATGAGCAGACCAGATATGATGTCAATGTCTTGCAAATAACGAAACCCCACTAACTGCGAAACCGTGCGCAAGCTTCACGCATAAACGATATTCAAACTTTTGGTAATACTTGTTCATCAGGCAGAAAAGCTAAATCATATTGATATCATTCCGCTTTCACAATACATTTTCTTCCCGTCACTAGTAATAAATACGCCTCATGAATAAGCAAACGCTGATACAATACAATTGATACCTCCAATGTCAAGTACCTAACATTCGATCCTTGTCGTCTAGAAATTCCTTGGGCTTTTATCCGCATGAGCGCATCAAATGAAGCCGTCTGAAACACTAATCTTTTCCTACAAGAGAAATACGACTTCCACAGTGCTGCTGCTTTTATGCAGTTCCACGTGCCATCACAACTAACTGTTGATTCTTCAAGACTTTGCTTCAGTGATTTTGATTTGCAAAGCGGTTTAATCGCATCGAGCTTCGCCCAGAACGAGCTGAGATTTTGCTACAAAGGTTAAAATCAAGTGTAATACAACTCTACATCAATATAAGAGTTGCGCAATTGATGATATTTCTCTTCATCTTCTTCGAAGCGTTTCGGCCGGTAGTCATATAAATCACCCATCCCCTTTTTAATTTTTTCTATTTCTTCCAGTACATTTTCAAAGACCTCTTTCAATGAACTACGAAGTAAACTTTTCCAAAACAGGTCGATATCTTCGTCATCGACCGGCGCATCGCGGATAATTTGGTCGTAATGCTCTAGGTGTTTGTTAATAATATCAGGAACGACTCTGCAGTGCAAAAGATCCAGAATGTTCGTCCAATTATGAGTTGATGGGAAATTAAGATCAGCCTCCCTCATGCTCCTGTAATTTTTCTTTGTGAAATACCACCATCTGGGAGGGTTAGACTCTGGAGCTACCTTTCTGATTTGCGTAACAAGCTCGCTCCATTTTGATTCGTTTATCTGCAACCCTTGCTTTCCTGAATCGACAAGAGTAGATCTGCCTCTCAGCTAAATACCTTGAGATATTTTACGCTAAATGACCAAGCAGCAACGCTCTGCTATCTTTCCCCGCATCTCTACTGCTTCCAAGATGATAAATCAACAAATCATGAAGATTGCAGCACTGACCGAGTTTGTTTCGGTCAGTGAGGGTCTCAGTAATAACGAAGTTGGTGTAATTCTTTTCTGGATTGCCGCTAAGAAATATCTTGAGCGCTTTCTCAGTCTTGCGATGAAACCATTCATCAGCATTGAGATAAAGATCCATTTGGGCGTAATTTCGACAGGCATTTTTGAAAGGCACGACAAATCTAGGATCCCAGCAACAAAATATCGTATCACCATCGAAATCACCTCCTCATCAGATCATAAACTCAATCGTACGTACCGCCAGATAACAAACTAACAAGACTCTTTTCCCCTTTCACAGAAAAAACTATGACATCGGTAAGAGTGATTAGCGCTGGACAATCAACCGCTTTTGCCTTCTGTAAATCTGTCGGAAGTAAAGCTGGATTACGGCCAAGTATAACCGCTCCTTCAACAACTAGGGTCGAGATCCCGGTGTTTTCGTCCATGAGTGGTCGTGAAAAGCGGATGCTGACTTCCCCTTCTTCTAGTGTTCCTGTAGGATCAGCGACTATTGTTAAACTAAATTCAAAGCAATAGACATGCTTGCTAATAGAACGCTTGATTGCTGAACAACCATATGCATCTTTTCTTGAATTATTTTGCTGTATTCCTGAATAATACATCGAAATCTTCTCGCCATGTATTTACAAGTTCGAGGCCTGAATCCAGCATCAAGCATCATTATACAAGTTTCCGCATTCGATAAAGGACGACCATTTGGGTGCGTTGCGATAGGTTCATTGCCAGTTATGACAGCCACGATATCGTCTTCATCATAGTAGCTTTCACGCCCCATAGCTGCCCTCCGCAAGAGAAATGTCTTATGTTCAAGCTGTTCTCTAAGTCGAGGAACATTGTCTTCTAGAACCGCAGCGATAAATTCATTCATATTACTTGTAATATTACGTTCGAGTTCTTCCTTGAATACATCATCGGGAACACCTTGCTGAGATAATATTGAGATAAACTGATGATTTAAAGTTCCGGGTTGGGGGGGCTTCGGAGTTTTCAGAACATCAAGTGTAAGTCTGGTGACCTCTGAGGATCGATTAATCCAATCGGCATCAAATTTTAACTGACTTCGACGGACTTGTATCCATAATTCGTCGTCGTATCTATCAGAATTGGGAGACATGAACCATACGCCTTTGGCACCACCGAGACGTCCCTGTAAAGCGACAGGAACTGTATTCAGATTCAAAATTCGTCGCACTTCTCGAAATACATGCGGTGAAGCCAGCGCGCATCCATCTGTCATGATCTCTCCATTTGGTAAATTTACGATATCTTCCTCAACGATTATTTGGCTTGCATTGAACTCGACAGTGGGTTTACTAGAAGATAACCCCAATGCGATTCTCGAATAATATTTAGCCATCGTCTGGTCTGCATTGAGGAATAAGGGAGCATGCCAGTCGAGTAATTCAAGGAGTGAAAGATTAGGAGAAACGCCTGATGTTGCAAAAAACATCACGCTTTTACCTTTATCTCGCTCACAAAATAGCTGATACTTCCTCTCATAAACAATGAATGGCGTTCTAAGCAGCGATATTAATTTCTGATGTTGATCCGATCTGATGGTGGGAATTGTGATTAGAAGAAACCGATCTCCACCAAATCGGCGGAAGAAGCGGTTAGAGGTTCCGATTTTGAGTGGATTGGTGGATATAGCAAACTGTTTACGACCATTCCATTTTCGTTCAACAATAGATGCAGTCAGGTGAATAGTTCCATGAGTCCATTTATGCCTTTGAAGAGTCTGCCAATCCGAATCACTGGTTGCCATAGGCAACGTGTGATTGCCCTTCGGAAAGAGTGTTTTTAAATATATTTTAATAGATTCGCGTAGAGACTTGTAACTCGAGAGTTCCATTTCGCTGTTCTTGACTAGAGGAAGAAGAGCAGAGAGCAAATTTGTAGAGTTGAATATTCCAGGGTCAATGTTATTATGTATTGCTGTTCGATATAGTTCCCACTGATACTCGAAAGGTAAGACTGAGAGATTGAGACGTGAGGAATCAGATTTGGAAGCCGAGGATTCGTCTCCCGGAGTAGAATTCGGCGTCTCAGTCTCTAGTGGCTGCGAGAATTCGAATTCTCGATCGATCGAAGGCTCGCGAGAAGGCATGATTGGAAGATAGAAATCTGATGCTAGTTTATCAACTTTGCCAGCGAACGGTGACTGCTCGAAAGAAGACTCAGCTGTACACAATATCTTGAAAGGACTCTCGGTTGCGTCTTTCAGATCTCAAAGTAAGAACCAATGCGTTCTGAGTGACTTGCGTCGTTTTTGAGATAACTGAAAAGGATTCATAACCTCATCGATTTCCCTGAAGTCTTCTGAATCGAGCGAAAGCTCGAAATCTATATTATCAATGAAGCAGAGAAGAGATATTATTCCTTCCGACCCGTCTTCCGACGAATCAAGCTGAGGGAATTCCATCTATGATATCAATTAACAGTCCACCTTCAGAACCTGCTTCCTTTGCCAGTTGTAACAATTCAACGTCGTGCTCCTCTTCAATACTGGCTCCGATGTCATGGTGAAAGTCCGAAGCAACATAGAAATCTAACCCTCGCTGAACTAACTGTTCAAACCCAGTTCGACGAGGACAATCAATGCGACCGTTTGATTTGGCACCATGGTAATTCCGGATTAAGTATTTGAGGGCCAAAGAATTCAGAAGATATAACGTGCGCAGAAGCTGGAAATATCGAGGAAATCGAACTTGATCGCGACTAGGATGGGGAAAGAAATGTTCGGCCGAGAGTACTTTCTCAGTAGCAATCAGCGATGATTCATCGGCCATCATTATATCAGCTAATGATTACAGTAAACATACTAAGTTTGGTTTTGAATTCTGTGAGTCGGCATAGGAATAAGTAGTGACTGGTGTAGGTTGATAACGGCAGCTCTGAGAATAGACAGCGTTACTCATGAAGTTCCCTAAATCCATTTTATGAATCCTGCGAATAGTGGGCCAGTAAAGGACAGCTCATAGACGAGCCAGCCAAGCGAACGGAAACGTCACTAGTTCGCGACATCTGAACAAACATACTCTAGCCAATCGAGGGTTCAAAAATTTCCTGAAGTCATTGTTGACATATACTACAGAAATCCTTTTTCTCCAGGGGTGGGAGTCATCACGAATACCAGTTATGAAATAACCAAATTTATTAATTTTAATATTCCAGCTATCCTTAACTTAAATAACAGTCACAAACATTGGATCTGTTGTCTTGCCTATCTTTGAGTATTTCATATATCGACTCGGTTGCATGAATGTCCTGGAAATTATAGTATTAGTGAGATATGAGCTCCCCCGTAAAAACTTACTCAGATTTCAAAACGTTCAATCCTTTTGTTATACTTGATCTCCTTTTTTCTCGGTCTCAGTCTAGCACTTGAGCGGCAGCAGATGATTCGAATTTGCACTCAGGCGTGATGCATCCTGGGACCTCGATTGGAAGTTGACAAGCGGGAGGGTCTATAGGATTGGAGATACTTCCTGTCTCGCTTCCAGATGCCTTTATGCAATGAAATCTTGAAATTTTTATTACTTAGTGAATGCGGGATTGCAGCTATGTAAATTGTTAATTCCTGCCTCGGGTGGGTGGTTGGCTGGTCACGGTGATCATTGCAAGCCACAAGCAGTATTATTGGTAAAGTAGACCGCGAGTATAGTCTTACAATACGATTATGACCTTGACAGGAAATGCTAGATGAAGGGAAATTTGACAGTTTCTTCTCGCTCAGAATAAGCCTCTCATTTTATCCATGTACCCAGTAGCGTTTTCCCATGCTCCCCGCCCTTCTCTACCGCCAAATGACATCTCCTTGATTTCCCTCCCTTTACCCTTCTGATTTGGTGCGAACGCCGTATTGAACTTATCTGCAATCTTAGATTAGCTCCTTTGTACTGAGAAGGTGCCGATACTTCATTGAGTTCTTGTACGCTTTTGGTAACTTGAGCTAGGAACAAGATGATTTCGCCATCTCGTTCTTTCTGTGATAATTCGTTGGTGGGTGCTGTCACTGGCAATCTGGAAATGAGTGAAAGAAGATTGCGGTTGATTTGGTTGTATTCAGGACAATGGGAGATCGGCGATGCGAGAAAGTGAATGAATTGTCGGATTCTAGTTTGTAATATCTGAATCGCAGATGCTGATGATAAAAGCTGGCTAATCACTTAAACCTGTTAGTTGTAAACTTGGAAGGCCTCATGAACCTTGACCCTCCTCTCCCCCTTCATTTATCAAACTAGCAACTGTGACACGTTCTGCTTCCGTAGTATCATAATTCCAGAGAACTTCGATGAATCTGTTTGTATTTGTGACTTCAGTCTCGAAGATAGAGAAACGCAAAGGAAGGGCGGAATGGAGGAGGACAACAAGAGGAGGTCTTTCGAGATAATTTGAGAGTTGGTTGTGGAGTTCCAGAGGTGGTGAATGACTAGTACTACAGAGGAAGTATCCAGTTGGCTCTAAAGTGGGGTAGACTTGTCTATCTGGAAACGGTTAGCCTTTTCATCCTATCATTCACTAAGAAGTATCGAAGAGATATATCGTCATGGCAATATCTGCTCTAAGTCCTCCTGGGACAGACATCCTTGAAAGAGAGAAATCTGCCCATCACTCTTTCCATCTATGCATTTCTACTCTGGAAAGCACGTAGAGTCTTTTGGAACATGATTGAACGGCCTCGGATTCTGTTACAGATCTGTAATGACGATTCCAAATTGAAAGACAAACTCACATTGGTCAATTCTTTTCTGTAAAAAAGCCAGATTCACTCCAGCTCCAGGAACTAACTCGACTTCGAAGGCGAATTCCATTGTAATATTTCGGACATTCTGAGTTCCCAGGGTGACCCCAAAGATTGAACTTTTATTAAGTGACGAACGAGATATGAGGTCAGAGAGCGTTAGGAGGGCCAGTGGATGACTATGTAAGTTAATTATGGTTTAAATGATATAATACAGCGTGACTGAGAGCGACGAATGTGTAGGAGCCATATTGTTTGGTGGTTTATGACGCTTTAACGAGGACAGAGGTTACAAGATAAGGTACTGGCGATAGTGACAAGAAAACATCTGAAGAATGTTTGCGAATATTTTTTGATGCAGAATTCAAAGATGCTAAAATAGAGTACAATCTGCAATTCGACAATATATTTCTTCGGTTGAGGTCGTTGAAGATTCCAGTATCTGGGCAATCTTTAATCTATGGAGGAAGTGCTAGATCCAGATCAAAAGACACTCATGAAGGCAGAATATTGGCTTCCGTCTTCTATGGCAAAACAGCAAATCTGCTTTGGATCATAACGGCTAGCAATAAAACAAACTCCGCCTCCGCCATTCTCCCTCTGGATTCGCTTCAACTCCACATAGCAAGCAATAACCTCAATTTTGGAAAAAATCTCTGTTTTTTCCCCAAGCAAGCTTGCTATAAGCTATATGACATCGGCTCCGAGATTTCCTGCTGAGGAATATACTAATATGGATCCTCTTCCTTCACCACTGTATACATCTGAACAGGCCCTCCAATCGTCAAAACCCTTCATGTACCGCCTTTACTCATTGTGAACTAAAGACTAAAGCAATACTAAAGCCAAGAAAAGGACGATGTCAGATAGCGATTCAGATAAAGCAGTTAAGCGACGCTTGGGACCAGTGGATAACTTGACTCCTGTACGCCAGTCCAAACGCGGGAAGATCGCAGAACAACCTCGTACTTTCCTACCTTCTGACTGGAGAGAGCTTATACAGTAGTCGAGCTCGAAGTACAGCTTGACCTACATGATTGTGCCGAAGAAATTATTATTGCATGGTCGAACGACATGTATATGGAGCTTCTCCGAGTAACAGAATTTGACACAGAGATCAACAAGGAGAAGATCCCAAGGCTCCCGATTACTTTACTCAGAGAGGTCCTGGAGGCATTTTCTTCAGAAACTCTCATTGGGATCTTTGGCCGGAATCTGGTTTTTGACAAGACGCTTGCTACTGCTCCGAAACAGTCGATTATTCCGCCCTGGGATTATATTGCTGAGAGATTCTTTCAGTCGACAAATGCCAGTGCACTGAAATGGAAATACACGACATTACTTAAAAACTACGACTTGTCACATATTCGCTTAGGTGGCCATAAGTTGAAACTGATCACTGTTCTGAACGAGATTTTTCAACTTGCCCCAAACGTCCCACGAACAAATCTTCGAAATAGTCTTGCCTGGTTAAAGGATAAAAAATCGGGGAAGTATATGGTATGGGCTCGATGATTTATGATTTAACTGGTATCATGTGATTTTGGATAGCTGTGGAGCTTAAAGTATGAACAATGAAGTGTGATAATAATTTCTCTTTGCCTTGCCTTGTCTTGTAGTGTTACTGTTTCTGTCTGTCATACATTTTCTTTTTCTAGGATACTTGTTTACATCTTCAAAAAGGCTGGTGTTGCTACGGGAGTACCGCACGAATACGGAATTCTCTTCTTTCACTGAAAAACTGTGCTGTCGATTGTGTTAGGATTACTGCATCTGCTTTTCGGTGAAGATCTTTTTGACGTTGCTTCAGTGACCTTTTAAAAGCCCAGCCGATGGCGCAACAACTAAGTTCAGCGCCGATTTAACCGACACCCCCCTAAACCCGACACAATGTCCTAAACCCGATACAATATAAATATATAATAAGAATTCCGTATATTGTGTCGGGTTTAGGGGGGTGTCGGTTAAATCGGCGCTGAGCTTTCACTAAATCGTCAAACCCTATATTCTCCACTCATCCTCTGTCTCGTCCAAAAGCCCCAGTGGGCGTGTTTCATTTTGGGGAGGGAAGCAAACATCTGAAATGCTCTAGGACGAAATTGGAGCCAAAGAAGGTCCAGTTTGACAATGGCCAATGAGCTAAAGATGGCTTGGCCCCATTGTAAGTGCACTTAAATTCCTCTTGTTGGCTCTGCTCATATTGAAAAGATTCTTTAGCAAACTAGGATAGTGTTTTATACCTTGGGTGGCTAGGGTTAGGATGTATAAATCTCTCACCAAGAGTTACGTTCTTGTTACCAGTTGATGTTCGTGTGTCCATGTATCATAATCAATCAGCAAGGACACTAGACTCCACTGAAAGGGGTCAAGCAACAATTAACCAGCCCAAGTAAATACAAATCCACCCATCTGGATCAATTTCTCTTTTTGAGTTATGGTGATAGCAACTTTTTTTAACCCTAAGAACTATCCACTCACGTGTGCAAAAGATTCGAAGGATCAAGATGGTGGAGTTCTATGTTTCAGTCGCCGTCTGAAGTATCGAAGGCAACGCAGATGCTGAGTCTAAGAGTATCTCACAGGGTTCTCAAGCGACTTGGCATTGCAACAGGGTTTTATTTATTTTTACGTACTTTCTTGGATTGATATCAATTTGCCAGTGTGGCTTGCTGAAGGGGTAGGAATATTGTGAGAATCCCAGATCATTACGACTCTTAGCAAAACAGACAGCAATTCCATCTTTACTATGCTATTATAAAACCCATTTGTTCCAGTAAACGGCATCGATCCAAGACTTGATTTTTATTCCCAATTTCACCAACTGACCCTATTCATAGTACTACCAGTGTCTCAAAAAGCATTCACAGTATTCATGAGTGTGTGTGAGTGTTGGTGGGATTCCAGTGATAAAAGGACGCAGTCTATGCCTCTGATAAGGGTGGTTCTGCATTCTGTCCTCCCTGTCATCTAGTATGGCTACGTAGAGTTTCTACAGGGGGACTGTCAAAAAAGCCATCACGATGATTGGTGGTCATTATCTTTGTAGAATCCCAGATATCGCACAACTCGTAAACCGAAGAAAATTGCCAAGCTTCGCTCTAATTAATGGGGTGGTTCGAATTATCGTTTCTGCCGCTGGCTTTTAGACTTAGGAGCCGGCGGGGCTTTGATGGTCACGCGATTGTATTTATAGGTGCTCGGGGTTACCGGTTAGAGGCTTCTGGATCCCACAACCTGAAAAAAGTGGTTGATGTTGAACAATCTCGTTTCTCGCACGCAACGTTTCACTATACTTCGCAAGAAATTCAAGAGCAAGGACAGCAGCGATGCTAGTGCCGTAGCTTCAAACAGATCATGAACTTGCGATGTTGATGAATATAGATCTATCTGGGGCTCTGATTTGCATCCTGAGAATGGGATCATAGGCTGCATCTTGTTCCAAAATAGAGCATCCACTCCGAGTATGGAGACGACATACATATAGCAGTAACTACGGACGGAATCCGAACATCTCCAACAAACTGAGGTGCAGACGTCCCGCATATGGGATTTGAGCCGTGATTTGGAACGTGTCTAAGCCTCGGGGATGCAATATTGTAACACTGCAGGCGAATGTTCACCCTAGGAGACAAGCGTAACTCCGGCGCACCCTCTTGGGGAAGTGTATATATACTCTTGTCTTATCAGAAGAGTATTCAATAACGGATGCGATGATTTTTGCCTCAGTCTTATTGATCAATCTTGCTCGACTCCTCGTTTCAGCAGATAGTTCAACTGAAGCCATAAATTATGTGTGTGTCGAGCTCGAAAGAGCTTACCCGGACAAACTGCATTATCCAGGAGACGCTGCCTACGAGAAAGAACAATTGCGGTATTGGTCAATATACAACACCAATACGCGACCTGCGTGTACGTTTCAACCAACTCTCGCAGAAGAAGTTTCCGTCGCAGTCAAACTCATTGCGAAAGAGACTGTTCCTTTCGCCATTAAAAGCGGCGGTCATAATCACAATAGCTTCTCTGCCATTAAGGACGGAGTTCTCATCGCTCTTGGGAATATGAATACAGTCCAGAACCTTGGGAATGGATCAGCAATTGTTGGACCTGGGAACAGGTGGATTGATGTTTATTCGGTATAAATATTGCGTTTGAGGTTTCTCTAACGGTAAGAAGCTTCAAGGTACCATGGCTCTAGATGAGAGGTTTCTTACATGAAAGAGGACGGACTTGTTGTTGTTGGTGGCAGAATGTCTGACGTTGGGGTTGGCGGATTACTTCTGGGAGGTACCTCCCTCATACGGTTTCCCGGTCCCACTGAATACTGATAGGTGGTCTCAGTTTCTTGAGTTTTGAGCACGGACTTGCTGCTGATAATGTTTTGGAGTATGAGGTATCAACCAGATTCATAGACACAAATTTACCAAACGAGGTGGTTCTTGCAGATGGCAATATTGTTCGCGCTAGCCAGTACTCGAGATCAGATTTATTTTATGCTCTAAAGGGCGGATGCAACCAATTCGGCATCGTCACAGAATTTAAGCTGAAGACATATTCAATAGATTTAGTACGTCTGCCTGAGTTTACCGTCTTACAACTAGGTTTGGGGGGGTATCGTGACTTATTCGATCGAACTCCAGGAAGATCTTTTCAAGGCATTTGAAAACCTTCGATTGGCCAGAAATTCGAAAGTTTCTCTGACACCTTATCTTGTGCGAACAACGAATTCCAGTGTTTTCACAGCGATCATATTCTATAATGGTCCTGACCCAGGAAATGTATTCGATGAATTTCTCTCGATAAAATCCATCGCAAGAGATTTAAGAACACGAACATACCCTGAATATGTATGAAGACTATTTCTCACCTGTTTTACTCATTTTCACCAGGTCGAGAATTTCAGCGTGGGCTCTGAAATAAATAATTACGGTTGGATTCTTCGCAGCGAATCTACCGGAGCCTCTCTTGATCTATACGAAACAACTTTCAATCTCTGGAAGAACTTGACTGATCCTTTGGTTCACGAATCCAGCACCCAATGGAGCCTGGCCTACCAACTAATCCCTAAGTCTGTCAGTCAGGGACCTAAGGCAGATGCTTACGCGCTGCTCGACGAGGACCTGATCTGGCTCATTATTTCGAGTGGTTATGGAAATAGTAATGATCGTCAAGACGAAATTGAGGCTGGTCGACAGCTTGGATACAAGATCGAAGAAGCAGAAGCAGACAGCAAGAGTAAAACAAGATATCGACCCTTGTTTTTAAATGATGCATGGGAAGATCAACAGGTATTTCAGAGTTGGAGTAGCTACAAGGACCTGAAGAAAACGAAGGAAAAATATGATCCCCTTAATATCTGGGGTCGTACCGGCGGATTCAAGTTATGAATTATAAAGGCTGGAAGCCAAAGAAAATCATTCGATCATCAATAAATTGAAATCTCCCAAGATGTCACTTGAAAATCTCATAGATTGATCTTCCAGGGATCCTCTTGACGGATTGTAATGCAAGGAAGACGGGCTTAATCCTACTATTCTGAATAACATTACTGAAATTGTTAACAATAATGAAACCAGACTGATCATCTATTTGGTAAGGTGTACCTGAAGGGTACATTCTACGGCATATGCTTGTGGCTTGACAGCCCTAAATTGGTCTCCTTCCACCTGTCGCAAACTATCTAGTCTCGATCTTTGGCAATCGATTTCACCTCAGATACAGCTCTTAGGACACCCCTAGGTCCATGAACCACTTTAGTCTCTTTCCTCCGCTTCAGTTCCAGTCTTTCAGCTTATGGGCTTACCCCTGGCCCTGCACTTATCCCTGCAGCCAATTCCTATACATTCAGTGTGTCCAACGGCCCGCCCGCCGGAGAGGCTCCGGTGCTAACCCGACACGCTGCAACAGCCACAGCTTCCATCACCACCCGACACAGTAGAAACGCTGCAGCGCATAGCGGCCGCTACCCTGGAGCAGCTTGTGGTACGAAAATGATATTGTAATCTTTTGGAGGATATTTTAAAGTGATCTCTTATTTGGCCTTTCCTTTGGTCAAAGTCTAGGTTTCTATAGCCGAAGCGGCTATTCTGTTTTCTATAAGTAGACCTGTAGGTGCTTGCTTGTAGGACTGGTGAATAATGCTCTATTCATTCTGCAAAGGAATCTAACCATCGTTTTATCCCGTTTTATACAAGTCATCTAAGTCTAAAAATCTCTACAATTGCAGCTTGCATGTTACAAGCTGCAGCTCGATCCAATGAAATGCCTACAATTGGGCTGACAGACATCACTCATATGAAACTTTCACACCAGACCACCGCTCTTATCAGCTATACAAAATATTTATATAATGTCTGCAATCCGACTAGTTTACTAGTGTCCGCCCATCAACCCCCACAAATATTTGAAGGCAATGGGTATCTTATGCCTCTTAAGAGGGTGCCACTGTTCCTTTGGGTGGCTTGGTCCGTTGGATTGCACACATTGGTAAAGATGGTCTGGATCGGAGTCTACTACCATTAAAGGAGTATGATAGTATGGGTGATCGCCCGGAACTCACACATCTACCCAGTCCGAGCGACAGAAATTGCAGCCATCGAATGTTCGCAAGCCTCGTTGTTACACTCTTGAGCAAGATCTCCTTACAGGAATTGGGATAGATCTTGATGCCGAAATTAAATGGTTGTAGCAGCTACAGACCGAAAAGTATATTTCCAGCCAGAGATGCAGTTTCTTACAGCCTTGTAGAGTAGGTGTGCTTGAATAAACGCAGAGCAACAACGACAGACTCAACAAGAATAAGTTTTATTGCGCCCTTTTATCGTCCCCAGCAGGTACTCTGCATATGCTCGCACTACTACAGCATATGTACGTTTTCTGGAATTATCAGGTTCTGACAACACAGTTATAGCAGCCTACTGGAATTAGTTCTCAATGTCTGGTGGATTCTGATGATGTTTATTATCATGCAATCTATACGGCTTACCAGACTGAAGATCCTCCTGTTTCACCCATTTCTGCGGACTGACATCCATCAAGCTCCAATCGTGTCTTCGATGAGCTGTCTCAGATCCCGACATGTGAGACATCCTGTGGTGCGCCTAGATCCTAAGAGCTGTCTCAGAGCGTGAAATTTTCAGTAGAACCTGGTTATATGGAACCCATACAACGAATTCCTCGTTATAACGAGTCTTCCAAAATCAATTTGTGTAAGGTCTAACCTGATATCATTATAGAACGAATCCTTCCTATAACAAATTCAACACCCCTGAACTCCACACTCGTTATACTGTAACCAGGTTCTAATGTATGTATAGCCGGAAGCGAGACAAAAAAGTAAGTGAATGAAAAATTATACCGTCCTTGAGAGACAGTTTCACTTACTGCGACCGAGGTGAGAAAGTGTCAGCTGCAAGTTGAAATAAATAAAAAGACGTTTTTCTGCCAACTTCAGTTTCGCAAACTTGGCAATGCAATTTGCAAAAACTTTTGGTCTCCTCTGTGCTTTAGTGGCTCCTGAACGCCATCAAACAAGCTGCCAAGGTATTGTGATACTATGAACAACCGAACTGACATAGTAGCATGGTTACTCCACGCCGCTCTCCAACCGAGAGCTCTTGCACACCCTCCCGCAGGACAAGAACAATTTGCGGTCGTTGACAGGTCCACGGTCAAAGTCATGAACGCTGCTCCGCTCAGAAAGCAACATGGTTATGCCAGACAGTTTACAGCTACTACCACCCGACACACTGCAACAGCCACAGCTTCCATCACCATCCGACACGGTAGAAACGCTGCAGCGCATGCTGCCCGCTACCCTGGAGCAGCTGCAGATGTCATTCCTCCATCCAATGAAATGCCTACAACTTTGGCTGCCAGATATCACTCATATGAAACTTTCGACTTAAATTACCCTTCTTACCAGTCCCAGCAAGAATTCTTTGCCCAGGCTGATCGGCAATTGCCTAAACAAGGTACTTATATAATGTCTGCAATCCAACTAATTTACCAGCAGCCGCCCATCAACCCCCGCCATCTCGAGCCTATCCCCCACACATTCCGGTGGCGGGAAGCCGAACGAATACTGCTACTGACAAAAGCACGACCCCAGGCTTTCCTACCAGTACACCACAAGGTCGGATTGCGGCTCACGCACTATATCCACAAGCAAGAAACGGTGTGTATGACGGCCGACGAATGAGACAACCCGAGCCAGTGAACTCCTCGGTTTCAACGAGACCTGATGAAGTAACTGGGAATCTACAGAAAGATGCACCCAAAAGAGTGGTAAATACGCCAGGCCAATCGAGACCGCCACCACCTCCAAGTTGGAACTCCCTCAATAAGAACATTCCCAAGAACAAACCCGAAGGGGAGCTCAAGGATGCGAGTGATTCAACTACCCATCCCCAGAATAACGACCTACTTACTCAAATACCAGGATTCAATCATAAAACTGATTTGAAGAAGTTAATTTCCCAAAAGGAGCCCAGAAATGAAGTGAATGAAGAAGATAACGAAATTCCCCTGGGCAAATTCGAAGGAGAGCTCAAGGATACAAGCGATTCGATCCCAAATCTGCGTCCTCAGAATATCG
>LXFE01000479.1:0-11248 GCA_001929475.1 Neolecta irregularis DAH-3 | reverse complement strand
CCCCCCCCAGCCACTAACCACCGCCACCGGCAAACGAACGAAGGACATCCTCAAAGTGGCGGTTAGGGAGGAGAAATGGGAGGAGAAGGGCTGCAAAGTATTATTTAATATCACGTGAAAAAGCCCGTTTCGACCCATGGGCTTAAAAGCCCATGGCCCATAGCCAACACTGAGCCCAGATCTGGTGGGTTGATTCCTTGATTAGAGATACAATGGAGGGGCCCTGGTTGAGAAGGGCACATTTGAGGAGACCTGAGGGAGAAGTCAACGTGGTGAGCTCAAGCTCTTTCTGAGAGGCGGGGTGGATGTTGAAGGGAATGGATATCCCAGACATTGGGAGCAACCAAATCACAGGAGGAAGCAGGCTCAAGGTGCACTGCTAAGAGCAAAAGTTGTAGTGATTCATTTTATTCAACTTGACCGGCCAATTGGCGGGCTCATTTCCTTAGAGAGTAGTTGGCGAACAGGCTAAGGAGGCTGTTTGTGCGGAAAGACAATGCTGCGTGCCCCTGCACCATCGGGGCCTTGAGGACGGAAATGGGATGGTGGTGAGACACGCAAGGCACCCGCCCGATTGGGCGTATTGTACACCCGAATGCCCCCCCAAAGCCTCCTTGCGTTCAATTGCACCAGAACGATATGTCGCTCGCCTTTTGCTTCTGAACCAGTTGTGGCCCACCAAACCTAGCAACGAACCGCTGCCTCCGCTGAACGGGCAACTAACCCCTCTTCCGGTGAACGGCAAACAACCCGAACGAGCAAACAACTGCGCTTCCCGCCAGTCGCCCAGATAACCACCCCTCTCCGTCTCTCTCGCCAAAATTGTCGCCCGCGTGGTCGTCGGAAACCCGCGGGCCCAGTCGCCGGGGCGGCCCAGGCGAGTGCCACCGAACCCGGGCTCGCCCGTCGCGCAATGTGGCCTGTATGCGGACGCCGACCTGGACAGAAGCCCGCTGGCGGTGTTCCAGCGGTCGCCTAGCCCGAAACGGCTGCCGGCTAGCGTGGGCCGGGGCATCCGCCTGTGCTCGAAGCCGCTGCCCGACTGTCCCTGCGCCCCGGATTCCCCCGCCACCCCGCTCCGCGATCGCCCGCCCCGCTTCTCGTTGCATTTGCCTGCGCCATCGCCCATCCCCAAGCTCCACCGGGTGACCGTCCACGCGCAAACAACCGCACGCACGCCGTTTCAGGAGCGACTCGCAGGTGGGCGATGCCGACCACTCTTTTGTCACCCAGCCAACTCCAATGCCGCCGCCCAACAAAGGGAAGCCCGCATTTATAGAAATCCCGACCCTTGCTCTTGCCTCAGAAGCCTCCTCAGAACTCCTTGGCAAATCCTCCTCCGCCTTTTCCTCGCTATTCCGTTGGCCCCAAACCCATCGGCACCAGAGCTCACAGGCCTCGGAACAGAACTTCCCCTCTGCTGCCGATGCAGACGTCAACAAAGTCGCCGCATTGGAAACAGAGCTACGGTCGGTCTCTTCGGATCTTGCTCGATTAATTCGGCGAGAGATGGATCTGGAAGACATGATTTCTCAATTGCAAGACGATGTCGACCTTGCTTTGAACGGCGGAAAGCCTCAGAAGCGACACTACAGGTCGAGCGATTACTTTTCCGACGTGGGTTCCGGCTCGCCTGGCAAGGGTTATGGCGCTAGCAGACCCTCGCTCGAAGAAAAGCAGACCCAACTCGAACGACGAATTCAAGAACTGGATATCTCCAGCATACACGCTTCTGATTATGAAGAAACCCCGAAGTTGCAAGCATTGCTTGAGGATATGAGACAGAAATACGCTGAAGACCGAAGTGTTAAGCAAGGCCTCGAAGACATCATCGCTATGAATAAATTGCAGCTAGACGCTCTACAAGATGAACGAGATCAGCTTCAGCAAGATGTTGTTCCCAGTTTGAAAGAACGGTTGGCTACCCTAGAACATGCTGCGGAACACCTACGGAACGAGAAAGAGCGTCTGACATCTCATCTTCAAAATGTAATCTCCTTGACTATATCTGTACTGATTACAGACGGAGGAACTACTCCAAAAGAAATCAGATCAAATGGCAAAACTTTGTCTTGAAATCGAACATCTGAAAGTCTCCGCACCGAAAGCCGCTGCTCCATTACTTGACACAACGGAAAGGATAAAAGAAATCGAAACTCAAAGGGACGCTCTTCATCAATCTCTTCGTGCCCTCCGGGAACGTCAAACCTTTGAATCCAAAAAATCCGCAAGTAAAATCCAAGCATTGGAACGTGAACTTCAGAAATTACGCCCCTCCTCAGATCGGAATAGACTGTTCCACTCGTTAAACGCTAATCCTAATCTTGAAGACGATACCAAAAGACGACTTGTAAGTACCAAACCTCCATGATTGGTACTCCGCTGAGCCTTAAATTGTGTATCAGGTGAGCGGTCGTATGTAGACAATGGGCCATGGGCTCAGCCAGGCCCATTGTCTATGAGCCTAAACGGCCATATCAGCTGATATCAGATAGTAGGAACAATTATGGAAGCATTCGCCAGCCACCATGATATATTTTTGGATATTACTCACACTCACCGGATAACTGTTTCTTTCTTGCGATCTTCATCAGGATATCTCCAAAAAACTCTGGAATTGGCGTGGTACCGAACGTCACTTCTAATTGGAATATGTTGAAATTACCTAATATCATGCATGATATTTGGGGTCAAAATGGTGGCTGGCGAACGCACCCTATATCATTCCTATTCTTCCACTGTGCCCCTATCTACCTCATCCTGCTGCCCCACTCCGTCTTCTCCTTCTCCCACTTTGTCTCCATGTGCGCTCAAACACCCTGCCCGCTATAGTCTACACAGCCCTCTCTGCTCAAGCCTCCCCCGCAGCCAGTGGTTGTCTGAGAGCCTGGACAAGTCCGGCCCTCATGGATCGATTAATAAGATTTTTAATCAATCAATTAATCCCCGATTGACAATCCGATTGATTGATGAACACACTGATAATGATTGGCATTCCAGAACCTCTTGTGCCAAGGGTCAAGGGCTTATTGCATGCATGGTGTAGCTTGATGTTGTAGGCGTTTATAGGATTATCGATTATTGGTTGTTGAGTGCAGCTGTATGGGCTTTCAATCTCCTGGGTTGGGTCGTCAAGACTTAGAAACGGAAATATATTAATACAGTCGGCTACCTAACAGAGATGATACCAGCCCTTGATTATTGCTGCCAGCAGTGGGCTGGTATCCGATGGAAATAGTAGAAAGAGAAAAGGAGAAATAAACGGAATTAGAAAGAGACAAAGAAACAGCAGTTTACCAGCCTCCCCAGAAACAGTGATAGATATCTTAATTGAAATACAAAAGGGAAATACCCGCCATCATCATCCTGGATCCGGTCAGGGAGTGAAAGGGACGGGTGAGTGGTTTAGGGGACTTAGAGATGAAGTTTCATGTGGCGGTCAATATCTCGTTAGCAGTGCTCACGCTTTAAAGAAATGATGGTGGAGAAAAATCTTCATTTTTACTTTCATTATATATTTTATATGGTGTCGGAACGGGGGGGTGTCGGTTCGTACGTCGCCGAGCTTAATCCAGGAACCGCGTGGCTGTGCATAGTGGCAGTGCATGCTGCGACCGTATGCTGGATCGCTACGGCTCCCTGTTTCCGCCTTTGCACTTCGCCCAGACCATACGCAATGTGCCATAGCATATATGCCAAAATGTACAGACAACTTGTATCGGTTGCAACGGCAACACCAAGATCCCAGCTTAGTGCTCCATGACGGTCCTCCTTTTGCAAACGGCGACCTCCATATCGGTACTTTTTGCCTGCATTTACAGACTAACCACCAAGGTCATGCCCTCAACAAGATCCTCAAGGATATCGTCCTCCGATATACCCTACTTTGCGGTCGTACTGTCTCATACGTTCCTGGTTGGGACTGCCACGGTTTGCCAATAGAGCTCAAAGCTCTCCAAGGCCTCAAATCCGCCTCATCCACGCCTCCCAAAGATATCCGTGCCATGGCCAGATGCTTTGCTGAGGATGCCATGGAGAAGCAAAAGGCTTCTTCCAAAGACTTTGCCGTGATGGCCGATTGGGACAACAGCTGGAGCACCATGGGTAATCATCGCATTTGTCCTCAGCCACACTCATATTATAGATAGAGACTACGAAGTGCGTCAACTAAAGGTGTTCCAGACGATGCTGAACAAAGGTTGACTACTTGGAACCTGTCCTCTCTGATCGTAGGACTTATTTACCGACAATACAAACCGGTGTTTTGGAGCCCAAGTTCCGCTACAGCTTTGGCTGAAGCCGAGCTAGAATACAGGGACGATCATCAGAGTTGTTCTGTGTATGTCAAGTTTCCCATCTCAGATTTTGGTATACGAACCTTTGATATTTGTCTCAGTTGTTAGGGAAACTTTCCGTGATTGACGATATACCGCAGGACCTATCCCTCTTGATATGGACGACTACACCATGGACCATTCCTGCAAATAAGGTACATCTATATGCTATTTGTAGTTCATGTCAAGGTTATCGCAATCAATCCTGATTTCGAATACAGAGTTATCACTTCACCAAAGCACGGCTCCCTAATTGTCGCAAATGATCGACTCGACGCCGTTTGCGTTCTCTTATCCGCCACTCTAACTAATATCCGCATACCAGGGGCTTTATTACTATCCACTCGTTATACTCACCCATTTTTCCCCTCTACTTCCAGCCCACTTCTCCCAGCTTCGTATGTTACTTCAGACTCTGGAACAGGTCTTGTACATACTGCCCCTGGGCATGGCATGGAAGATTATCAATTATGTATCGAGCATGGTATCGACATTCATTCTCCTGTTGATGATCGTGGGAAATTTACCGATGACGTCGGCCTTCAAGATCTCCAGGGCCTTCCCGTCCTGAAGGAAGGAGTCGAAGCTGTCATCAAAAATCTGGCACTTCGAAATGCGCTGGTCAATGATGCACCCTATACACACACGTATCCTTACGATTGGCGCACTAAGAAACCCATCATTATTCGGGCAACGAAGCAATGGTTCGCCGATGTTTCGAAAATCAAAAACAGCGCATTGAAAGCGCTGGACAATGTACAGATCATCCCGGAAGTAGGTACGTTGATCCACATTGACCCATTCCAACAAAAAGGTCGGACTAGATTATCCTCCTTCATTAAAACTAGAAAAGAATGGTGTATTTCACGACAGCGCTCATGGGGCGTTCCGATACCTGTCTTGTATCATGTAGATACCGACGAACCGTTGATGACTGAACAAAGTGTCTCGTTTATCATTTCTCGAATGACCAAGGTCGGAAGTGACGCCTGGTGGGACGGTAACGATATAGATTGGGTGGCCCCACAATACAGAAACGAAAACTGGAAACGGGGTTGGGATACCCTTGATGTATGGTTCGACAGCGGCACTAGTTGGTCAACGATATATGAACGAGTACCTCGCGACAAAGAAACTCCAGTCAGCGACTTGGTTATTGAGGGATCAGACCAACATCGAGGATGGTTCCAATCCTCGCTGCTAACAGCAACGGCCTCAGATGTCGTTCCCTACAACACTATCCTAACTCACGGCTTCGTACTTGATCAGTCTGGACGCAAAATGTCAAAGTCAATAGGAAATGTCATCTCCCCGAAAGCAATCATCCACGGAGATAAAGGCTCGCCTCCACTCGGTGTTGATGTCCTACGCCTATGGGTAGCTAGTTGTGATTTCACAAAAGATGTATCGATTGGAAAGACAATATTAAGTCACATGGCTGAAGGCGTGCGTAAGATTCGTACAACAGCGCGGTTTCTTCTGGGAAACCTGAATGACTGGGACGGGAATTTAGTTTCTTATAACGACCTACATCGCGTATGTCATCCTGAAAACTAATCTAAAAAATTGAAAGATTGACCGCATGGCTCTTATGCAGCTTTATCAGCTTGTGGTTTCGTGTCAGCGAGATTACGCGATGTTTGAATTTAATAAAGGTAAGAATAGTATACACTTGGCTGATATGTTCAGTTGCACATTCCATTCTGCATTATACAAATGCCTCCTTGTCTGCTTTTTATTTCGACGTTATCAAGGACAGGCTATATACAGATGCACCACACAGCATTAGTCGACGAGCCGCGCAGACTGTGTTGTATCATGTTTGTTTCACACATATTGTCCCGCTGACAAGAGATTTTGGAAAGATATATTGTACTTCTGGCTCCGATTTTGCCTGTACTAGTCGAAGAAATCTGGAGTCACGCGCCGGACACTTTTAAAAATGGTCGTCCTAATCTTTGGTTGAATGGATGGCCTGAAATTAAGAAAGAATGGCATTCTGTGAAGTTGATTCGGGATTTTGAGGAACTGAGTAAACTGAAAACAGCTGTGAAGGCGGCTATGGAATGCGCTAGAGCTGACAAGCAAGTCAGACTTTTTATCAGTGTTGACGAATTAGGCATTTAAGAAGTTCGCTCGAAGCACGAGTATATATTGAGAGCCCTTCTAAACCAGAGACCGCTGCCTTATTTGAGGAATATGGTATATTTCTATGTCGAATATATTCTAAAAGTTCTAGACCTTGAACTTGCTGCCCTTTTTATCGCTTCTCAAGTTTCGAATGAAAAAGCTGTATCTCCCTCCTGGCGCTATGCCCACATTTGCGAGCTTCACGGCAGTTCACTCGGCGTTGAAGTAACGCCCGCAGAGGGACATAAATGTCCCCGTTGCTGGATATACACTGCGCCTAGCGATGATCAACTTTGTAATCGCTGCGTCGCTGTTCTCGAATCGGCGCATTGATGTATTATGCCTTTTGGTGGTATTTCGAATGTCAACAGCTTAAAAGCCCCACTTAAAAAACAATTTACCAAATTGATGTGTCCATTGCTTGTACTCCCCCATTTGTATTTATTTAGTGCCTGTAACACGCAGGCTGCAATTGTAGAGCGGTGTTCGTATATCCTGCAACTTTGCAAATGGCATAGAATGCACAACTCTTATTCCCGGATTCCTAAACACCAGAATCTCATGACGCTACAATATCTATGTTTCTCGGATATTTATTTTCTAGGCAATGACCACTGCTTCTGGAATCATCATTCTTTCCACTTATTCAATATTATCTCGTTGATATGCTTTCTCTTTGTTGAACTCATCTCACTTATCGCATATAGACATAGTATCTTGCACGAATTAGCCCATGCTAACTTCCGGGTTTCTTCAGATCGACACTTCGTATATTAACCGCATTAATGGTCGCAAATTCATGGGTGTTTGCCGCAGGGGAATATTTATTTGCAATTACAATCTCTGACCAATTTTCCTGTCAAACTTTATCCCTGCAATTGGGCTGTATGGCGTTGCGGGCGTATAGACAAGGGCTGTAGTATGCACTTCAAGCTAAAGGTGATAGTCGGCGGAGGAGTAGCAGTCTATGTGCGACGGTAACGTCGTCGAGTATTCCTGGACTGGCTTCCATTGATCCCGTTTCGAATGAAAAAGAAGAAATGTGTTAGTCTCGGTGTTGCTGTATTAGAGTTGATGTGTATAGACAATATGTAATCTGAATTTAATCACCAGATCTATTCTCTTAGTTTGTAACGACAGCACTTGCCAAACTTTCAACTACCCATAATTACAACGCCAAAATAGACTGTGGATCACGACTTGATCTTTTTACATATTCTCTCTTCGCAATCCTCATTGTTGCTTTTATCTTGTGCTTTGTCGTCTGCGATGGTAATTTTAACTTTCTCGATGACATCATTTGGGTCCATTTTCCGCTTCCTCTTTTCATCTAAACGTTCTTCACAGCCATCAAGACCTTGGGTTTCACCCTCTATTTCTGGAGGAGCCACGAACCACGGAAGTTTACCACGCATGAAATCATTCAACACCATCTTGGCCACCGATCCTTCATCGGCCTCGCCTCCCTTTAATAAACGGCCACTTTTCCGTGCAAGCATGCATAAAAACTCTGCGGCATTGGTCCAGCCTTTGATCTGGTAGGTTTTCTCAAGGTGACTGACTTTACATCGCTCAAGAAGGGCAGGAATATGTTGTTCCGGATGTTGTACGTTTTCGACGCGGACCACAGATTTAAGCAAAATTACCGTGTCACTATCCGTATTCGAAGGCGGTACGACACCAGGACAATCAATTAAATAAATTCGTTTCATAAGTGTAATGTACTGCCAAATCTGCATGTGAGTTATCGTCAAGAACCTTGGAGAGCTTACTTTTGTTTCTCCTGGGATCGGAGCAACGTTGCAGACCTTTTTCTTCTTGAGAGTATTGATAATTGAGGATTTCCCAGTGTTGGGATATCCGATGAATCCGACAGAAATTTGCTTCTTATCCGAATGGAGTATGGAGAATTGCCGGAGTAGTTGGATGAGTGAACCCTTACCGAATGAATTGGTTATTGAAGCATGAAATGCGAGTGTTGGATATTCTTTTGATAAAATCTTAACCCATCGAGCCTTAAGGTATTAGCAAAGGAAACCAAAATTAAAAAGGGAAAATGTTTGCTTCAAAACTAAGAGATTTACAATAAAAAGCCTTTCGGCATACATATCTCAACTCTTGCATAAAGCATGACGGTCCGGTGAGTTTTCCCCAAAACGGGAATAAAATCTCAGTGGATCGTGGGGTTTGATATTCCAAAGTCGTAACAGGCCATCTCTGACTAGGTGCTCTTTTTTTCAAAGACACACAAAGGAGCCTTGACTAAACATTTGGGGATTTGTCATATGAAAAAGGGCCAAATAACTTACAGCGACCGAAGTAGGAACAAGATCGCATTTGTTGAGAACAAAAATTAACTGCTTGTGAGCTACTTCTCTTCTAATGTATGTTTCAATAGACGGACATCGGGTTCCCAAAGGATCGCGAGCATCAAGAACATGAATAATGACGTCGGAGGAATCAATGACCTAGAATTTAGTAATTTCTTCCAATGCACCGTACTTTGTACAATTCACTCCAAATACGTTTCGATTGACCTTTCGAGAAAACAGGCTCACGAGCTTGAGCAATGTAATCCGATGACTCTTCGGGCGTATCTTTGATTTTCTCTTCAAAGGCTTCTTGAGAAGAAAGAGTTTGTCCGGCAAGGTCTTCGAGAGTACTTGAAAAAAGCTTCGGACGTTTACGTTGTGCTTTAGGACCAAATGTGTCGCAGAAAGGCTCCGTTTCTATCACCTGGACTTTGGGGACCTAGGTTATCAACAAGAGAAGATCTTTGAAATATACCGTCAAATTTTCCGTCAGTAGAGACATAGGGAGTTTGTTTCTCTTTAAAAGTACAGAATAGGAATCATGAGCTTTGGCACCAACTTTTTCGCGAAATTCTGCCAAAGCATTTTGAGCTATGACTCGAGCATTTCCTGGAGGAGTTAATATCCAAGTAATCTTCATACTCTTACCGAACCAGCGTCGATCCGGCTGAATGCGAGCTTTCGGAATTTCTCTGCTTTGAAATGTTCCGGCCTTGGTGATATCTCCAGCTGCATTTCGAACAGGTTTTCCTTCTTTAAACATATTGACTTTCTTGACTTTCTTGGCGTCTCGGTAAAAGTTCTCGCCCTTGACTTTTAAATTCCCATCCCGAAGGCCCTTGAGACCGGCAGTCTTGGCTATCCGATTTTTTTCCTTCTTGCCGGTGCCCATCTTGAAGATTGGTAATTCGTTTTCGTGATTGCTGACCTTGGCGTTGTTCTGCAAGAGATTTTTCAGGTGTATCATTTCTGTTTTCCAGAATTAGCGGTCTTTTTTGATAGCCATAATTAATCCGGTTGAGAAAGGTACAACTGATCTGATTCTCTGTTCGCAGCCTCTGTTCACACCCGGGCCTACCGCACCGGCTTTCTCGCTGCCATCTTTGCCTACTCGGTCACCATCTACAATATACCCCCACAGCAGCAGCAATCGTACGCCGTTATTGTGTGTTAGAGCTGAGATTTTAGGCTTCATTTCAAAACACGCAAAAAGATCAATTCATTCCCTAGAAAAACCCCGTTCATGCAATTAATACGAACATAAAAGTCCTTGCGAAATTAGTTCTCGGTTCTGTAGATGAATTATCTTGGCAAACGCAAGCCCTGCCCTTGTGGCATGCTTACAGTCTCCCTAATATGATCACAAATGCTATCTTCTACATTCATATTTTTAACATAAGTTACACCATCCACTGGCTCAGTATCCTAGTTTTCTGATTATTGGCTTTATAGTCCCCAATGACAGGAGGAATGATAGAATAACCCCTCATATGGGGTTTCCCCAGCATCTATGCCATTGAGTTATCAACGGGACAACCTGATGAGGTCGACTTCCTTATTGAGCTTCCTAGCTCTTCTTGCGGATGGAGAGATCGATAGTGCTCTGAGGATGTCACTTGGCTTGTCGGTGGTGGTGGTTGTTTGTCCGTGGTGGCTGCCGGGAATCCCTATAGTTAATAATGAGGGTGTCGCAAGAAACTCGTATACGTGGTATTTTCTGCTTATCTGATGGGTTTTCTCTTCCTTGATTTTACTACAATGACGTGGCTCATTTTTGTAAATCTATAAGTGGTCCTGTATCTGCACATTTGTAGGACAGTTGGATAATGCTCTCCATCCCGCTAAGAATCAAAGAATAGTTTCCCTCTTTTTTCCTCTTTTTCCTCTATGTTTCCAGAACTGTAAAACTTCAAAGACGCTACAACTACAGCCTGTGTGTTGACAAGGGCAATTACTGAAAGAGATACTTTTAAATGAAAAGACCAATTGATATCATCTTCCATAAATAATGTGGTCTGAAATAGTTAGCATACATCTCATTCAATGGAATCATTGCTCGTTTCCGGTTTGCAGAAACGTTTTTAATGCATTCAAATGACTTCTCCAACACCCCGTGACTCAGAATCCGCTACTACAAGCTCTAGAGAATATTTCAATGCATAACACTTTGGCATTAGGACTATGAATAGCTTCATCCGTCCATGGGCTGGCCCGGCCCGGCCTGGCCCGGATCATGGACTAGCCTGTGAGCCGGGCTTTGGCCCATCCGCAATACTGCCCATCAAGGCATCGACTAATTGTACAACATGATATATTCAAAATGCTTTCTGGTTCTAATCTCGTGGGTAATTCTCAGTATTGTCACAGTCATTACGACAAAAAGGCTCTTTGAAACATCCAAAGTCGTCTCGACATTCACAGGCAACAGAACGCTCGGCTTTGGCGAAATTTACGTGATTTCGCTGCCTCATA
>LXFE01000478.1:0-25090 GCA_001929475.1 Neolecta irregularis DAH-3 | reverse complement strand
TCTGGGGGTGTCATGCTGCTTACTCTGTTCATACAGTCTACCATGTTTAAATTGGAAAAGGACATGTTTCAATGAACTTGCCCTTCGACGAACATTCAACCTTTTCGCTAATCTTCGCCCGTGTAAATCTATTCAGGGGTTCAAAACTGCTTATGATAATGTTGATACCGGTTTAATTCGAGAAAACACAGAAGGAGAATACAGTGGAATTGAACATTCGACGGAGTCGTTCAATCGATAAAATGACTTGAATTCTTATCTATTATTGAGAATATTCTATATTCAGGGTGTATTCACCAAATAATATCTAGTCAAACCTGGCTGTAGGGAACCTCTGTATAACAAATGCTCCATGTAACAAATCCAACTCTCCCAAAATTAATTTGTATAAAGATATGATGTTGGACTTTCTCTCGTAGTCAAGATAGTTACCGTCAAAATGGCATATAAGCCATATATATCATCAAGATATAGAATCAAGTTATTTCTCCTCTAATTCATTTGGGTTGGATTTGCTTGGATCTTGTTTATTCTCGAATCCTCATTATAAGAAACTGAAAACGCTGCCAAGCCACATTCGTACCAGTTTGTCCTTTATTATGTTTCCAAGGCTCTTCTGGTTGATTGCGCTATATACGCTTCATATTTTCGCTCAATCGGATCTCGATCATTTCATTGATGTAACAGGTCGATATCCTAGAGAAAATTTCCATATTAGTGGGAAAATGAGCTCGTACAGTTTTCCTCCGATGGAGAGCAGTTACGAAGAAGCTATAGATCAGTGTGCACAGGAATGCATCCTTGCGGAGTATATGTGCAATTCGTTCATCCTAACAGATGACATCGGTGGCAGATTGTGTCTGAAATATGTGACCACTGCATCAGATTTGAGCTGGCACCAATATCAAGATGAACATCGGGAAATAATCACGATATATGAGTAAGAATTATGACGGAACGGAGTTTTGACATTCAAGGCTCCGTAAACCGCGAAGATTTGACATCCTATCAGTGTTATCTAGCGATATTGAAAAGAAATCAGAGAAGCAGTGGACCAATCACCTATTAGAAGGATACGACATACATCCAGAAGCTTTCCTTAAAGACATCTTTTACGTCCCTTTTCTACTCGGCTGTTGGAAATCTGCAATGTATGGCCAACCATCAAAAGGAGTCGATTTTGACACCTTTCTTGCCCAAGGGTTTATTTTGAAGAATCATATTCATGATCCGGAGGAGCGACTACGCAAATACAGCCGCATATCTCGGGGAGCAAACTTCGCAAGTCGGGAATTTAGCTTCAGAGAAGGTGACACGGCCGTGCACGTATTGCCTGATACTTCGGAGCTATTTCAGTCTTTTGTGTTGGATTTTCTCGATATATTCAGCCGGACTATTCGTCCAGGCATTATCACGATTTACGATCCAAAGAAGAAACTTTTATTTATTGAAGAAAACGATCTGCACCTGCTCATCACCGCAGTTGGATCGGGGGAGTACATTGTGGTTCGACAAGGCCTGAACCTAAAGATAAGTAATCCATTGTCTGGCACCGAGGACGAACGCAATCAGAAAGAACAATATGCGTTGGAAATGTTTAAACTAGCTATGCGTCATTTTGACCATACAATTGACTCTTGGGATACTCAAGTTCGATTTGTCGCAACACAAAATGAAAAAATGTCAGCGGTAAAACTTGTAATCAACATGGCAAGCTACGTGATGTGCGCTCATTTCAACAACACGGCCGATGCAGTATCGTTCCCTTTTCCACAATTAACTGGAGACCTCGTGGAATTTGTTCTCTTGAAAGTGTACGGGGAGAGCCGGAGATTACAATATTATAGCCATAAAAGCAGCCTGCTACGACATTTTTACAAATCAAGTATGGTGGATATTATTACAACCAATAATACTTGAAAACATGTAACGGGAGACGGTTCAAATATTTACAAATCACATGAACGACGAATAATTTTCTGTATTGATGATTCCTTTTTAGCCATTTGTTTTGTAGACACGATTTCAAAAGAGAAATGATGTGAATAGAAATATAGATAAGCAATCCATTATTACCCGAGCTGGGATTGATATTTCATAACACAAACAATGAAGCCATAAATAGAGACAACATCGTTACTAGACCTCTCTCCAAGCGGATAGGATTTTAATCAGACCAATTGCGGAAATCAGAATTTAATAGTGCTCCTTCCAATAAGAAATCGATTGAAGACACCGAGATTCGTGGCTTCCCGGAAAATCCTACTGTTCGCTTGGGAACAAAGAATCTCATGATACTGTGTCCTGAATCATACATTTCTGAAGGTTGTACTTGATTAGTGTAGCAGAGGCTACTGTGGGGACTGAAGTCACCGCCCCACACAGTGTTAGGGCGTATCACCTGATCTTAGATATTCTGAACAATTATATTTGGATATCTGGATGAAAATGGTGGCTGCGGAGTACACACTGGCTGGATCAGTATTCTATATCCATTCATGAATCTATTATATGCAGAAATATTCAGAATCTATTATATAACAGTCATTTACATAAACCATTCATTACCGCTAATTACTATAAATTTCTACTCTACCCACTACATTTCATACAGTCCACCATGTTTGCTCTCCGCCAATCGACACGCCTTCCCCAGCATGTTCGATCGGCAAGTCGTGTAGCCGGATCATTCATCAGGGGAAAAAATCCAAATGTATTCGTTTGTGGACCACGGGGCTTAGACGGGTAGGGTCGGTACACAGTTACAATGATCGCGGGTGATGGCATCGGTCCCGAAATTTCTACAAGCGTCGAGAAAATATTTGCTGCGGCACAGGTAAGTTATTAGTATAGTGTCGAAATGACAAGAGGTACCGATTGATTGGGAACCAGTTGACGTTTCTCCCATTTTTCAAAATGGGAAAACTGCAATACCTGAACAAGCCGTCACCAGCGTTAAAAAGAATACGGTAGCCTTGAAAGGACCGCTTGGTATTCAACTATATTTTTACAGCTGACGTTTTGCAGCGACGCAAATTGGAAAAGGACATGTTTCAATGAACTTGACACTTCGACGAACATTCAACCTTTTCGCTAATCTTCGCCCGTGTAAATCTATTCAGGGTTTCAAAACTGCTTATGATAATGTTGATACCGTTTTAATTCGAGAAAACACAGAAGGAGAGTACAGTGGAATTGAACATATAGTCGTTGATGGAGTCGTTCAATCGATAAAACTTATAACAAGGGATGCATCTGAACGTGTTTTGAGGTTTGCATTTCAATATGCACAGGATATCGGACGTAAAAAAGTTACCGCCGTTCACAAGGCTACTATTATGAAAATGAGTGATGGATTGTTTTTGAAAGTCGCAAAGGAAGTTGCGCAGGATTATCCGGATATCGAATTCGATGCCGAATTGTTGGATAATACTTGTTTAAGGGTACTCTCCCCCCCCTCCCCTTACTAATCGATGAGATGGTCACTGACCCAACTCCTTATAACGACAGAGTAATGGTCATGCCCAATTTATACGGAGGCAAGAGTCTTCAGTCATCTCGGCTGAATCGTAGATATCCTGTCGGATATGGCATCTGGACTGGTAGGCGGTTTAGGTCTCACACCATCTGGTAATATCGGAGTCGACGCAGCCATCTTTGAAGCAGTCCACGGATCAGCACCAGACATCGCTGGAAAGGGTCTCGCTAACCCAACTGCCTTGTTATTATCTTCTGTAATGATGTTACGATACATGGATCTAGGTTCCTTTGCCGATAAAATTGAAAATGCAGCATTCGACACTTTGAAAGAGGGAAAACATATTACTGGCGATCTAGGAGGAACAGCATCGACAACAGAGTACACTGATGCAATTGTTTCGAGGCTTGATTGATGCAATGTTTCGAGGCTTGACTGGTACAACTGATACACGAGTTCGCATAGATTTACATCTCTTTCATTTTTGGATTCTTGTCATGCCTCTTTTATGGTTGTGCATTCATGATACTATAATTTCCCACTGGTCAGCTGCGTCACTAGCTTTCAACTTGTCATCCTGTGTAAATTGACTCGACAATGAACTATAATAGACCGAATCAGTCAGTTCTAACAAATATTTCAACGAAGACAAATTATCAATTCCTTGGAAAAGACAGAATATGCTATTGCAATACCAGTTAAAGATCACCTGCAACTTTAACTATAATTTTTCCTTTAGCATGCCCTTTCATCAATTTCTCAAAAGCGCCAACTGCATCTTCGAATTCCCAAACAGAGTCAATAACAGCTTTTACCTTTTCTATCGACGATCAGAATACAACTTTAGATAAAACAAGAAACATACTATCTCGAACGAGTTGATCGAATTCTTTAAAATCCAAAGGTGTTTCTTGAAGATAGACCAAGATGTACGGTCTCTTCCCACCGCCAAGAAATCCAGGTAGAACTCTCTTCATAGCTTCGCTAGCTAATGAGGAGACGCCAATGTCTGTAGCGATAAAAAGAAATGGTTTCTCAGGAGCCAAAAAACGATGTGATTGGTAATACAAAGAATCGTCTTTTCCAACAACATCAAAGACTAAATCGAACGGTTTGTTCAGGCTTACCAGGTATTCAACAAGTCGTGGGTGTTTAGCATAATCGATGACCTATAAAGTTACGAGTGAATGGAAATAATGAGATTCTACCTCATCCGCGCCGAGTGATTTGACGAGTGCAGCGTTGGCCCCAGAGCAAACAGCGACAACATAAGCCTTTTTGGCCTTTGCGATTTGGACAGCGAACGTGCCGACACCTCCTGATGCACCTACAATAAGTACTCTAGCGCCTTCTGCTAGTTTTCCAGCTTTCCATGTTTGCAGAGCGGTCAATCCAGCCAATGAGAAGCTGGCTGCATCAACAAAGGATGTAGTATTGGGCTTCAAAACAACCTGTACTGATTCAACGAGAAGATATTCTAGATGTTAGAGACGAGAATACTACATGGAAAGATGCCAGCAAGAGAGCCGCTCGATCCACGAATGAACTTTGCAGCGCTCTGTTTTCCATAGACATGATCGTTGGTTTTAAAACCGCTCTCTGCGCCTGCTTCAACCACGACCCCTGAGAAGTCACTTGCAGGGATGCATGGTTTCTTGACGATCGGGCGGGCAAGAGAAGAGGTGAGTAATTTGTAATCGACGGGGTTGAGAGAGGCGTATGCAACTTTAACTAGAATCTGAGTTGCTGTAGGTGAAGAAGGTGCAGGATGGTCGGTTGCTAAATGGAGTACAGAAGCAGGAGAACCGTGTGTGGTGTAAGTGTAAGCTCGCATTTTCTGTAGAGTGGTCATGGTGGTGGAGATTCTGATATGAAGCCTAGAGGCGACGACTTACTAATGATGTCATGAACTTGAATTATAAATAGCAAACATTTATTTTGCAATATTTTGACCGTAACTGATCTATTTTTTTAAAGTAACTTTCGACTAAATAAACATATTCCAAAATCTATCCGATGGCCTCTCGTACGCTGTTGCAGTTGTCGCAGCTATGTATAGTTTGCCAAAAGGAGGAATGAAGATCAACTCGCATAGTATTATTCGAGAACTACTGTTTCCCGATCACCTTCAGTGGTTGGTGTGACCCAAGTTAGTCCGCTGTTGTAACTGAGACTCCCTCCAGGATCAGGTCTGGATAGTGTGAAAGAGAGGCACAGTTATATCCCTGTGGAAAGCACTAAGCGCTTTTATATAATAAGTACCTGTGGACAGTAGCCGTCATCTTGTTAGTGGCGACTCACGGCCACATAGATAGTCCCCTCTCCTCTGTGAAAGCCATCGTATTCTGGTACAGAGCCGCTCGATCAACGAATGAACGTTATAGTGTCAGTAATGTAATCTCCGTTTTGAAAACGACTCTCTGCGCTTGCTTCAACCACGACTTCTGACAAGTCCATTGCAGGGATATTTCTTGAGGAGAGGCGAGGGGTTGTCGTCTGAAGAAGCGTATGCAACTTTGGCTAGAATATGGATTGGTGTCGGTGAGAACGGGGCAGGGCAGTCGGTTGTCAAATGAGGCGCGCAACTTCTTTGCAGCACTGGGCAATGACGCTGTGGTGACCATCTCCATTATCGTCATCGCCGATACCCGGGCACAAGCACTCGCGGCATTGCATAACAAGTGCGTGCAAGTATGCCGAGCTTGGTCTCGGTGCTGATCATCACATAGAACAATTCCTACTTGCATACAGCTAGCGGCTTGACAGCTGCACCTACACCCGGACCTGCAGAGCGCAGCAACCGCGAATAAACGGCCATCCTGAAATAGACAACTGTATTTACAACATGTCATGATACGTCATACAGGAATCACGATCTGGGGAGTCTTCTAGAAACCTCCAGAAGTGAACCTCTGGTTATAAATACCCCTCGAGCTCATGCTTTGCGACACAATACAAGCATGACTTCATTGATACCATTTCACGATTTGGTCCAAGACTTTATGGCCTGGGATGATCGACGACAACTTCGACCCGCAGAGAGTCAGTCAACTTCCAGAGTCAGGCCTCTTTGTCCTCTCCTCGAGGTTTATGAAGCAGACGGATGTGTCAAAGTTAACATGGAACTGCCCGGCATAAAGGCATGTGGATTGCAAACATTCCTTTCTAACCGGAGTAGAAAGAAGACATCTCGATCAACCTTGACTCTCTAAACAATTCACTCACGATCAGCGGTGAATTCAAAGATGAGAGCAAAAAAGAACACAAGGGAAGAATGTATAGTGACCGACGATCCGGATTCTTCTCCCGAACAGTCACTTTGCCAGCCCCGGCAGACACCGAAAAGATTGACGCAAAATTGGCAGATGGAGTCTTGACTTTGGATATTCGAACAGCTCAAGGCAAGGGAGTTCGAAAAATTCCTATCGCCTAAGGGGGTCATACGAGGCTGACATTCGAACCAGTGCATTTGTATCTGCTGAATATCATTCCAGTCATATGAATCTATATTTTTATCCATATTTTTATCCAGTCAGGTGTGGTTCAGGGGAGCCCGAGAACCGCCACCTCGTTACCATCACTCAATACTAGTGAACACCTTCCAGAAAATCAGGTAGTATTTCAAGTATACCCCCATTTTCATCCCATTCAACTTTTGGCTAAGCCGGCTTACTGAGAAATATCAGTTTAAGAGTTCACCTGAAAAAAAACAATTTATCAATATCCGTAATAAGATATCTTCCAAAAATGAACAAGTCCTCGAGTGCAAGTTCCGCCCCTTTTCCCTTACATAATTTTCAACACACGCTCCCGCTAAATTCTCCCCCATTCATTAAATCCATCATTTCTTTCCAAGTCTCTTTGATATATTCAACATCAATACAGCTATGCTCTGAAGTGAACAATAATGCTGGTCTTAATAGTCTTCGTTGTGGATCAACGCCTTTCAATAAAATATCCAGCGCCCCTTGTCCGTTGAATTCTTTGTAGTTATATGCCTTGATATGGGAAGGCAGCATTACGATGGTGTTCAGTTCTGGACAGGCGAGACCTAAATCAAGGATGAGACGAAATGTAACAGATAATATTCCAATCGTGAGCAGTTTGAGATGCTTACAGCGAGATAGCATAGCGATTCCACAGGGCGTATATAAAGGTCGTTCATTAATGTCTTTTGGCCGTGGAAGTTCTAATTCGACGAGCTCCGCCTTGCTTGATAATAATTTCAAAAGATCATCATTGAAATTTCGAAGATCATCTACACGATTGCAAGTGAACCTTTGCAAAACCAAGGTACTTCGAAGGATTTGAACTGCGAATAGCGTGTAGAGTCGACAATCGGTTAAATTGAAAATTTTGAGACTAGAAAGGGAAGGCACAGCGTAACGAGTCGCTGGAAATTCAATGTGTGCATTAGTAATTGATAATTCCGTCAATCTTGAAAACATCCCCATTTTATCTAGGAACGTTTCCTTTAGAAGGATACCACCAATAGACAACTCTTCGACCTGATGCCCTGATTCCGAAGATAATTCAAAGGTATTACACATTTGTTGATTAGAATACGCAATGGAGAATGAACGGGTTTCAGGAGGGATGAAGAATGAAGCGTCCTTTTCAGTTATGCCAGTGCTGTAGTACAATTCGCAAAGATTAGGCATTGCTCGAATAATATCTTGAAGACGAGAATGCATGATTCCGGTTCTCAAGCGAATTATCATTGGGCTGAGCAACTTCAGGGCTTGAGCGAGACGATCCAAAGTCGAGCGTGGTAAAAGATTCTGAGAGGTCGAAGAGTCAAGACAGACCTGGATGTTCATATCGACTGATGAAACGCAACTCTTTGAGATAGCCCATGAGATCGCTGATAAAACATCTAGAGATAATGTCACATTTGCCGCTTTTGCCATCATCTCTTTTTGGTCAATCTCGAGATACATGTAGACTTCTCGAAGATTCGGCGTGAATCGAAGGAATTGAAGATAGGTATGCGTATCCAAAGCACAAGATTGACGATTGAAAATAAATGAACATCGCTGGACAAACTTTCCTCTCTCAGCCTTCTCATCATTCGATTCTAGGTAATCAACTACATCCCCAATGTTTACTTCTTGATCGATTTCTTCCCATATCAGGGGTATTCCAATTTCGCGCCATTGGCGATTAACTAGAGCGCAACTGCGAAGATCCGGGGTTTCTAAATAATGAAAGATCCGAGATGTTACTTCAGGACAAAGTTTGAGGGCACGATACAGCATTACGAAGCAAAGAACAAAGGATATAGAAAGTGGAAGAGACCAGTCATTTGATTTGATTTTCCGAAATAGTGTCCTCAGGTTATAGTAGGGTTTATGGTGAAACTCGGGGTGTTTTTTCCTAGGTTAATACCTGGAAGAGATAGAATAAACAAGTAAAAAGGTTCCGTACGCTTTACATGCCCACGAAAATTGCAAACTATTAGTCAAATAAGTCATCTACCTTTTCAGCGAGAACTCTCGCGATCACTTCGAAACCAAAGCCACGGACTTCACTTCCAACGTTATCAGTTCTTCAACAGAGAACGAATACTTGAAATAATTTTGGTTCGAATTCGATTTAAAATGTAGTATGACACAACTAAAAGGGTTGTCGGTCTCGGCGCTCGTTCATATCACCTTTTTCAGTTGTATCTGCGCTAGAGAGATTAAATTTGTGACTAATATCAACAAGGACCATAATATTAGTTCACTAATCGTTTCCAGAAGTCAGAATTTAAACAGTATTTCTCCTAATTTGAATATGTACAGCTTCAATACAAGAAATACTATTACCCCACCTAAAGAATGCGAAATCCCGTCAATCTGCACAAACGACACGTCCAACTCCATCCGAATGCCTATATACACCAAAGAAACTAAAGACTTGAAGATACCTTAGAAAAGGTGAAAAAACAAATGCACAAAAACCTTGTCGCTGCAATGATCAAAATACAGAGAATGAAGAGCTCGCAAGAGACGAAAGCAGAAGAGTATTTACATCAATGAAGAGAGGATTTTCTGCATTTGGTTTGCTGCTGACAGATGCCAAGGTATACATTCTGTCTTAGCCAAGACGCCTTTGACAATTCCAAAAGTTGTCATGTTTCGAAATTGTATAAGAATATCCTTAAGTTTTGGCTGAACAGGTTTGTCCACGCTATGAAGCAGATTTACCTGTTCATTAATAGAGAACATGATAGAGATCAGAATACCTGAAGGATGTTTGGCCGTTCGCCTTTAACTCGTTTGACCAAGAATCCCGTTCCCAGACTAAATCGAAGAAAGTTGTCACCGCCGTCGTTATCCACTCCGGCTCTTCCAACCCTCATCCGATGATTTGTAAGGACACCCCAAACCAAGTCATCCGCGTTACTAATTCTCAAATCGCAGTCGATTCCTTCGTAATTCGAGTCTGTTGACAATGGTGTAGATTTGAATCCTAGAATCTCCTCCAGCTGAATACTCGGTTGAAGGTCGATGTTAAGAATTACGATTGAAAAGTTGGTTTCTCCACTGCTGCGAATCAATTGGAGCCATCCTACAAAGATCAATCGCAATGTTCAAGAAAGATGAATACCAGGTAACTCAGTGGTTCCCATTACCCCAACTTTGGACAAAACAACTTTCCATTTAATCTTTTTAGTCCGCAGGATCTCGACCGTACATTCCCAGACTTCTCGACATATATCTCCAAATTCTCGGGGGCGAGTGCTTTGCCTAGCGAGGCAAAATGCCCTTCGATATGCAAATTCTCCGTACGCGTCACACCAAGTAACACACATCCATCGACGATCGGCTGAAGTAGCGTATCCGATGTGTATTGTAGATGATTCTTGTAATAGAGATGATGGCCCATGTGATGACAGCTTAAAAGGAATAGTCTTCGGAACGGGTTTTTTGAGTGTAAATGCTGGAGAATTAATTCGTGAATTACTATGCGTAAGTATCGGCTAGCTGTTAGGCTACTTATTCGAAAAACCCTCTCACCTCGGCATCCGATTCTTTGTTGATAGAATCAGCCTTATCGTAAATTTCGAAAGCCAACTTTTTCAAATCCCAATGAGCTCGGAAGGGAACACCAGCACTATCAACCATAAAATCGATGGGTAGTATCTGTAAAATAACTGCGCTTCCGATCGTCAATCCGGACTCCTCGAGCGATGATAAATACATTTTCTTCAACAGAAGGAAATATTGACATAATGATACCAGAGCCGCAGGATATCGAAAAGGATTGACCATATAAATAACCATATTCTGATAGTCTTCCGTAAAGTCACCACTCAATCGACCTAAATGTTCAGAATATAACAGAACAAAACATACCAATTTTATTACAAGCATCTCGGAAACTAGACAAGCCAGAATTCAAGTCCATATGTTTCGTATTTAAAGGAATAGGACACATTCCGCGTGTGTTCGTATATCCTTTCAGAACTCCCCTAGAATGTGTTCCCAATCCGAATTGCTCATATACTTCGGCCAGCTCATCAAGAAATGCATTGACAGCATATGTCAATCCCTCACTCTCTGGGTAGAGAACAAAGGAGACGATATTTTTCGGTCCAGCTAGCGGCGTGAAGCCGTTCTTATGCCATAAAGATAAAGCCGAAGGATTTAGTGCAAGATACTGATCGTTTCGGGCAATAAAGACATCAGGTACCTCAATTTGAAATATAAGATCTTCACATTTAAAAGTCCGCGTAGTTTTGGGTAACATTCTCCCGGAATTTGACCCCGCAGATTCCATAGTATCGGTGATCTCTGCAAATTCTCCGAGCTTGAGTGTTTCTGGACTTTCCTCGAATATGGAAGTCAATACTTTCTTGACAAGATTAAATTCAGGCGCATCTCCCCCTTTAACTTCATTGAAAACACCCTGGAAGCGCATTTCTTCCCAATAAAGAACCTGTTCACAGAGTATAGTTGCAACATGATCAAACTCCGTGCCTTCTAAAATACTAGATTCCCCAAGATAGTCCTCGAGAGAAATATCTTCGAGAAGAACCGAATTCCAGTTGAAAAGCAAATCATCTGCGACTGAAAATGGTGTCGAGACTGTGGGAGTTTGCGAAGATGGAGACTCGATGAACGGGACACATCTTTCATTTCTCTCTTCAGATCCATCCTCTTCACGTTTACGTTTCTCACCGTGAGGCAGGGATCTCATTTCAGCGAAAGATTCCATCTCTTCCTCTTCGTCGTATTCTGATGAACTTGAGGAAATGTTCGGAGGGGGACACCAAAAACGACCTCCGAAAAGGTATTTCTTATTTGTATGTCTAACTCGAGGGTGAATAGCCTTAGCCTTGTACACAAAGGGCATTGAGATGCGGGATGAGGGAGTGCTTGATTGTGAGTAGACAAGGACGGGCGAAGATGGGCAAGACGACATATGTAAAGGATCAAAGGTCCGAGGAGATTGCAACGGATTCATTTGAAGGTTTGTAGAGGCTGGTCGCGGGGAAGAGATATCAATTATTGTTGATAGTCTTAATTCAGCAGTTTGGTCATTTACTGGCGACCGTAATTGTGAATCAGGGGTTTTCTGAGAATCTAAATTCGACTTGTTCGGGACAGTAGGCAGCAGGTTAGATGGAGACACAGACGGTTTCTAATAGTCAGTCAGGTACAGTGCCTAATCTCGGAACCTCATCGAAGAAATCAAAATCAGCCTCAGTCACTTGAACTTGTCCAATATCAAATTCCGCATCAAGATCATCAGGCTGCCACGCATCGGCTGCACTAGACCTTCTACCTTCAGCCCAAGAAGAATCAGAAGTTTGGCTTGTATTCTGCATAATGTTCTTTGGAGTGCGTCGGAATGAGGTTGCATGAGGCGGCGTAGGATACGTAGCAGGTTCCTTGTAAGGCGATTCGACTTGTTCTTCATCGAGTGGCTCTGGCTTCTTTTCCACCAACTCGAGGTCTCTCGACAACCCAGATATTCCATCCATATAATTCCAGCATTCAATTCCAGCCTTTTTGTCTAAAGTGGTATATCTTTCGCGAAAGAAGCATAACTGGGCAGGCCAAATCATGTAATCTCCAGGCGTTTGCTTGAGTTCGACTCGGATCCAGTCTCCAGATACATCAAAGTTCAACCCGCTAGACAATAAAGCCCCTTTAAGTCTTTCAAAGCCTTTCGTAGGGGGTTTGGCCGGTCCGATGAGATATCCGACAAATCCAGATGGGGCGAGAATCAGTCGAGTTCGTGATTCAATCTTGACTTTTGCTTCAGTCAAGCGAATAAATCGATATTTCAGTCTTTTGACGCTGAGAAGAAAAGTCCCTTTGGGTGTATGCTGGAAAGAAATTGCAACAAGAGGCGACGAAATCGGAGGATTCGGATCAACATAAGTTAAAAATTCGTTGGATTTTTGTAGTGGCAGAGGCGGTAATAAATATGACCCGCAAGGTGTATACCCCCATTCGGAGGTAAATTTATACGAAATTAGGTTGCGGATTGCAGTCAGAAAGGCGAGCACGTAGGGTTGCGGTCGAATATGTGAGGTTGTTTCCTCAGGTGGAACAAGCAATGATGAACTAATCAATGTTCCAATTGAGGTCTCTTAAAAGTGAGCTCCTTCTCCAAGACTGTAAAACACACCTCTCAAGCTAAACTCATCATCGGGTATGCGATCTGAGGAAAATACCCATAGTTGACCTCCATGGATACAACTTAGTATTCCACTTTTTGTGAAGTCCAAGCAGACCTCTCGTAATTGCACTTGACCCTGGCCAGGATTTGTTATGGGTTCCCTATCGCGACTTGATATAGCAAGATATGATCTGAATGTGAATTGCTGAAAGTTTGACTACAACCTTAAAATACCGAATTTGGTAGAAATTTTATACCAGACGTAGTACGTTGATTTCTTTCTGAAGAGGTGATTCCATAGAGATATGAGCACAATACATCAACTGGGATAACAGAGGGATAAAGCCGCAAGCGAGGGCATTGTCTATGGGATGCGATGGGCGATCAAAGGTAAGTCGGAACGGCAACTTGGAGGTTAAGCTCGGCTCACCATGAGTTCGAACCGCACAGACAACTAAGCCAACAGGAATAGAACTGGTTTGTTTACTTGAGTTTAATGACCCTGGAAGAAAGGATCTCTTTAGAAGTTCGTTTAACTGTCGTTATTGTTATCAATTCGACTTCTCATATAAACTTGGAGTATTCAAGTAACAGCGTTCATCTTTGAGAACAGCAGAATGACATGACTTAGCGTGAAAAATTAAGCGCTCTGTAGATCACTGTGTCAGATTAATTGTCTTGGACCTACCTAGCTTAATTTTGATAATGAGACATGGGAATCTTTATGTGGGCACATGTCCGCTTCTGATGTTAAAAACCAAGTCAAAATTGCAGATATAATCAACATCGTGTGTACTATAGTATGTTCAATAGCATACTGGTCATAATTGAAGGTAACACAATTGTACGGAAAAGATTGAAAGAGATCCCTCACAAGATTAAGCTTATCATAATCAATGCGAAATTAAGAATAATGCCTTTCACCCCGGAACATTTTTCAAATAAAGAAACAAAGATCAACTTACCCATCCCTTCCAAAAAGTGCCAAGGCCTCACTCCAGCTTAATTTATTACTAATCATCTTTCCGCCCTTGGAGTCCCCTAGTGCCTGCATAGCTATTGCCTTCTTCTTTTCCTGCATAGCAACAATTCGCTCCTCTACGGTATCTTTAATTGTGATTTTATGAACGACAACATCTCTCATTTGACCAATACGATGTACACGGTCGATAGCTTGGTTTTCCACGGCAGGATTCCACCAGACATCAAGAAGAATGACTCTAGAAGCAGAGGTCAAAGTCAAACCTAATGACCCGCATTTTAGAGAACACAGAAGCACCCGAGTTTTGTTATCTTCACGGAGTTTTCGAAGGGATTCTTCGCGTTTGGAGTTCGGCATGCTTCCTTCATCTACTGATCAGAAAATATCAAATAAAAAGCAACGAACATCTCGCATATCCGATTCCTGCACCATCTAACATCGGTTCAATTAAATTGAACATTTGAGTGAATTGGCTAAATACAATCGTCTTTCGATCGCTTTCATCCCGGGTTGTCAAAATCTCAAGCATCCTGCGCACTTTGGTCGACGTGATGATACTCTTATGGTTTGTTATGGAGCGACCTTGCTCTTGACACTCGAAACATAAATTTTTTCCATTAGGAGTATCTGTTACCGACAATCTACAATTAGCGAGGAGGCTAAAAAAATGGACAAACTCGGTAAGACAGATATCACATCGCCGAGTAGCTTGTTCCTCGATTCCTAGGCCACTAAGCAATGCAGCAACATCATCGATCTCCTCAGCCTGCTCTTTCTTTCCCACTGAATCCCCAGCCGACACTGCCAATTTCATATCTAACTTCTGAGCAACTAATTCCCAGTGAACAGTCGCTATAGGTCAATTTCATACTGAGAGTAATCCATGCCTTGCCTCAGCCGAAGTAAGAGACACAGCATATTCAGCATATTACCCTTCCCTCTCTCCTCAGCCTGATGAACAAGTTCATCCAGAGTCTTATTAGCTGTGGCCTCCAACCTTGAGTAAAATTCCCTTTCCACTGCCGAAAAATCACAGATGTCGTTAATGATTTTTCGCTGCGGTAATTTCAATTGTTTGTTACCGGTTAATGTCAGATACTCTTTGGTTCTCCGCAACAAAATCTTTCCTAGAAAAGCGTGCAACCTTTTTATTGCTTTGTCACCATGGCCACTTTTCATCGGTTGAGAAATGCGTTCCTTCCACTGTGAGAAGTCGCTAAATGGCTGAATGCGGAGAAATTTGATAAGAGAATAGAGTTCGTCTACACTATTTTGAATTGGAGTTCCAGTTAGACACCATTTGTTTCGAGAATCTAAGGCGCACACGGCTCTCGCTGCCTTTGAAGATCGGTTTTTGATAATTTGTGCCTCATCTGAGCGTTAGCATTTAATTTACAAAGATTAAACCGAGGACAATCCGATGCCAAACAACCTTAAAACAGCCTATTCCAAATTCGTCGTCCTTGTTCTTTTCTGTATACTCAAGTCCATTCCATTCCGAGCGAATAATGTCATAAGTCGTCACAATAATATCATGCTTTCGAATGCCTTCTCCTGATGTTGCTCGTTTTGTACCATGATGCTTAAGGACTGTGAGATTCGTCTTAGTTGATATTTCTCGATGCCATTGATCGAGCAGAGACAACGGAACAACAACAAGCGTTGGCTGTTTCTTTGATGGGGAAGGATTGGCGAGAATTAATGCGAGTATTTGCACGGTTTTCCCAAGACCCATCTGTTTGTAAGATTTGAAAAGCAAGGAAAGTTACATCATCTGCAAGTATTCCACCTTTGCTCTTACCGGATTCTCTGTTTCTGAGAAACGTGAGTCCATCAATTTGATGATCCATTAACTCGACATTCAACCCTTCCACCGATTTACTTCGCTCTCCAGCCTCCTCTTCCTCATTGATCACATTCCCAGCGAATAATTCTTTTATGTGTTTTTCGGCCTCTGAAACAGTAAAAAGCCCATGTCCCATGTCAGGTGGGCTGTCTAATTTTGTGATAGGAGATTTCTGTTCGCGTGATTGAGTCCAGGTTGGAGAATCGTTTTTCGGGATTTGTACTTTTACTGGTTGGGAATTTGATAAGAACTTTGTATTCCATGCAGCAGAATTTGTCGGGAGAATATCGTTGTAAGTGTTGTGTTGGCCAAACGGGGCTTTAGTCAGTATCAGCCTATGTCTGATAGGTACCTTTAGGAATGTTGGAAGAACTTGTGGGTCTTGATATCGGTTTCTGGACTGGAGCTCAGTATATATATGGTATACTGAAAACATGCCTTTCACATTTGATAAAGGTGACAGGATGGTACTTGTCTTTCCAAATTGAACTTCATCCCGCTTGTTCTTATCTTTCATAGTGGCTATTTGCTGGAAGAATTTTGATTTCGGGCCATGTTTCTGTGCAGAGACTGACGGGATGAGTAGATTCGCGGGATATTGATTAGTGAGTGGTGGATATAGCGGTTGACTTGACTTCGCGAGTTGCTGTTGACTGATGTTTACAGAGATGAGCGGTTGAAAAGGATAGGTTAGAGGAACAATTGACTGTGGCAGATCTGAGTCTTCTGGAGTCTCCAAGTTAATCACTTCTGACAGAGGTTTTTTCCACGAGGGTGTACTATCACCATGAGTGCAGATTCTACGAGTCGATTTTGGCGTTGTATCCGTTTGTACTCCCCCGTTGTTTGAGAAGATGGGCGATAAATTGAGTTTATTTAATCTGTCACCGAGAAATAAATCCACAGATTTATCCTGAGGCGATTCGGCAGATGAAGATTCATTTTTTGTATCGATGACAGGACTTGACTGAGCGTTCAGGTTCAGGCGGGCCATAGCGCTTGTTACGAAGTTTAGTTGATGTGAAGTGGTTCACCAAAAAACTGATAAGGTTACGCCAAGTTGGGGCGTGACTGCACGATTGAGTTGCAGCGGCAATTTCATTCAACCGACGATTGAGCAATATTCAAGATACTAACATGGTTCAAAGTGTGCCAATTTTTACAGTGCATTCAGTTAAAACATTCGGTTTCAAAATACACTATCCCGCTCCCTCGATGATCCCTTATTTTTACAATGACGAAAACCTTTTTTCTTTCCTAAAAAGGTTCTCGCAAAGCGTGGTCTGAGTTTTGGATTGAGCCGATAAGAGCGAAAACTGAAAGAGGCACAAAATCATTTCTAGAGTTTCATTTTGTCAATCTTTATCTTTAAAGCTCAAGAACCTGTTGGTTTCCACTTGCTAAAGAATTTCAAAGGTATAGGATCACTTTCTCTCAGTAGATTTTCAAACTTTGAAAGACAATTGGATCAATAAAATCTCTTAAATTAAACTTCAAATTTGGTAAACCAGTCAGATCAATATCCCTAAGGAGCAGGACCTGTGCAATAAGACCCAATCATTTTCGCGATTTTAGAGAGAGCTACATGTAAGGCGATCGTAGAAAGAGTGGATTACTTTGGTTAGTGGACAGAGAACATTTACGAGACAGAAATAGTGGTTTGCTTCTTCAGAACAACGGTAAATACTGAGATCTATCTAAACAACACTGATATTTGAAGTGGGTAAGTAAAGGTGACGACATTCAACCGCTGAAGATGTCCAAACGCACACTCGATGCCTTTCTTCTGCCATCAAAAAGATGCAAAAGATCGTCATCTCCATTACTAGAACAAAGCTCGGAATCACCATCCACCCATGACTCATATCCATTCCCTATCTCTGCCCTTCCATTTAATCTCGATGCACATATTTTGCCAGCATCCAAAAGGATAAACAATCTTAAAGACCTCGATATATTGTCATTCACACCCTTCATTCAGCGATCAGCATCCCACACTCTTTTTGAATTTTTGAGAAATGAGCTGCCCTGGTGAATTTCTTTTCTCTCGGATCGACATTGATCACAGGTATCGGGTAGAATATCCTGCGCATAACCGAATTGTAAAGACACCTCGCTTTACCACTGTGTTTGGGATCGATGATACCGGAATCTTTGCCGGTGATGGGTCGATAGTCGAAAATCCCAGGTTTTATTCAACCCAAATATTGAAGGTGTATAAATGCACGCCAAGACCTATCCCTTCATGCCTTCTCAGGCTGAAGAGAGTAAGTCCTCGATATTGGCTTAGGAGCTAATTTACAGTATGTCGAAAAGGCCACGGGCGAAAAATTCAATTTCTGTCTACTCAATTATTATAAAGATGGGGATGATAGCATTTCATATCATTCTGACGACGAAAAATTCCTTGGAAAGAACCCATGTATCGCAAGTCTAACATTGGGCGAATCCCGTGAATTGTATGACATCCTCCTTATCTTGAACTATTTTTATACATAGCTTAATGAAACACAAAGGTGACAGTTCAGTTAAATGGAAAACAAATCTTGTATCGGGTGACATGATCGTCATGCGAGGTACAACCCAAGCACGATGGCTACATTCCATTCCTAAACGAAAGTTTGCAGGAGTATCTTCTCTCTGGCTCGAATTTTGCTGAAGTTTGAGGGAAGGATTAATATTACGTTTCGAAAGGCCATTGTCAGAGGCGGAACAGAAAATTACAATCAGTACAACATTGGCAGCGGGAATTGTAAGGTATTCAAAATAATGAGGAAGCTGATATATAGTCTTTCGATGGAATGGAAAGCTGATGAAGATGCAATGCTTAATGTCCTGACTCCCGAAGAAAAGGTATAAATCTATGAACTATTGTCGGTTCAATATGGGTAGTACCATTCATAGACGTACGATTGACATTTAAATGTCTTCATTCGGCCTAATTGTGATACATAGACCATCCTTGTCCCGCATTTGACAATCTTTGCTGGCATAGATTCAGATTTTCTGCCCGAGTAGGAAATGTCAGGTTTTTGAGTCTAGTAATTTTTTGAACCGATTACAACCGAAATAATTTCTCTTTCAACCTCAATCGCACTTTGCCATCAACAGCAGATAATGACTGACCTCCCAAACTCATTCACAGGTTTCTCTCTCAGAAAGTAGCCTTTACCGAGTCATATAATAGATACCGTTCCAATTGCAGTCATTGGTGGTTCAGGCTTTTACTCGTTCGATGCCCTTACTCCAGTCGCAAAATTAGAAATTTCGACTGTACCTTGCTTCCAAAATCCATTGACTAACCTTCAGCCTTGGGGATCACCTTCATCGCCAATCACAATCGCCAAGACCGCGTCAGGAACACCCATTGCTTTCCTTGCCAGGCATGGGCCAGGTCATACGTTCTCTCCGTCCACCGTTCCTTATAGGGAAAACATCGCTGCTCTCAAATCCCTCGGCGTTAAAATTATTTTGGCATTCAGCGCAGTCGGTTCGTTGCAAGAAGAAATTTCGCCAGGTGATTTCGTTGTTCCAACTCAAGTAATCGACCGAACTAAAGGAATTCGACCGAGTTCCTTCTTTGAAGATGGGTTAATTTCTCACGTCTCCTTTGCCGACCCATTCTGTTCGGATGTTGAAGAGGTTATCGACAGCGTTAGAGTTGACGGGTTGAAAATCCATTCCAAGAAAACTTTGGGCCGTGAGGTAACCTTGATTTGCATGGAGGGACCTGCTTTCTCTACTAGAGCAGAGAGCAATCTCTATCGAAGCTGGGGGGGAGACGCCATCAACATGTAAGATCATTATATCTCGATCTCACTGAGTTCAAGGTCCTGTCTTCCTGAATCGAAACTGGCTCTTGAGGCCGAAATTTCCTATGGCATGATCTGTATGGCCACCGATTATGATTGTTGGCGTGATTCAGAGGATATTGTGACAGTTGACGAGGTCACAGCTGTGATGACGGGAAATGTCATGAATGCTATGAAAATTCTAGCTCTCTTGCTCGCTAAATGTGAACGGGGACTGACCAAAGGACTAGGCGAGAAACGCAAAGGTCAAATGAAGTTTTCAATTGCTACGAAATCAGACTTCATTTCAAAAGCAGCAAAAGAAAAGATTGCCTTTATTTTACCAGGATATTGGAGTTAGTTTGCTGCTGGTGATTTTGAAGAAAAGATATCCTGCGAGTTATATCACTGGTGTTCTAGGTTGGCTTTATGCAAAGAGTTTGTTGATAGAGTGCTTGTACCTTTATATATGAAGCTTTCACTTTGTTACCTTCTAGAAAACCCTTTTACTATGAAAGAAAATGAATCTCTCAACTGCCTGCTCTAAAGAACTTTAGCCAGGTCATCACTAGCTATTACGTTATACCTAATACGTTTAGCACGAAGCTATGATTTACAGGTAACATGTATAGAGGTTAAAGGAGTCGTTCTTCTTTGATCTATCTATCTGGCCACTCACTACAAGTGATATGGCTACTTGTTTCCTACAAGTATCACTGTAGCTTCCGTTATAGGACGCGCTGGATAAACTCTATCCATTCAAACCAAGAACCTAAGAATTCCTTTTTTTCTTTTGATCCAGATTTTGTTAGAATTTTGGGATTACAACCTGCTTGTTACACGTGTATTACCTTTAATGAAAATCTCAGACCACCTTTGTGATTTTCTTTTTATACTTTTGTCTAGTCACGTTATCGATCATATAAATTTCCTGATTGCTCAAAAGACAATTCAAGGTCAAGTTTAGGGATATAAATAGTTTCGGCAACAATTCCCAAAACTGTGGCCCTAAGCTCGAATTCAGCGATATATGCAGTTTCACTTGCGGGAGATAAATAAGGGGAAGGATCAATCTAGTAATGTTCTTTTAATACCTGGGAGAATCTTATTTTTGATGGGACAAATGCACTTGAAAAAAGGAGAACCGTGGGATTTTCTTTGCACGAAAACTTGGATTTGGTGCTTATTTGGACTTAAGTTTGATAGTCGCGCAGGCGTAATCATTTAGAGTAAAAGAAACTACTTGGATTGAATATCAGGTTGAGTCTGCTAGTCAAGCTAGACGCTACTAATATAATAAATAAGCATTTGCAAACTACCTCCATTTGTAATCCGCCTCCCCACTTACGTACTTGGTGGCGACGCCTGTGATTGCCCATAATTAGCCTGGAGTGATGCTAGTTGCTCTGCGTCATGATCTCTTTGGTTATGTCCAAAGGTTTGGTTGCGGTGGTGCGTGTCGCTGATTCATGTGGAGTACTCTCGTCATAAACACTAGCTTTACCTAGTCGTTATGTATGTAGGAATAGTTATAACCCATCATCTAAATAATCCAGGAAGAGAAGCGTTTAGGGGCTTGAATTAGCTTACTAGTAAAAGAATAATATAAATGATCAACGGGACTAGAACAGGGGAACTAAATGTGATGAGGGGTCGGAGAGGTAATTGTCATTGGGACGTACTCTGATATGCATGAACGTATTATAAATCAAGAGTCAATCGATGTCAATTAGTTACTGTCGGTCTACCCTCATGTTTAGTTTCCCTTGTTACTAGAACCATGAAAAAATGACTGGGATAATCTGCCGTTTGTAGAGACTGGTGGGTCCTCCTTTCATGGAAACACACACCCCTTGTATCACAATAGTTATATTTGGCTATTATAGTGAAGCCAAGCGCGACATGGACGGCAAGAATTCAAGTTTTCACGTCAAACGGAATCCGACAAATGGAGGTGAGCAAAGGTCTTCTAGATCCGGGATCTAGGAAGGTGAATCAAGTTACGGGGGTCAAGAAACTGACTAACCCAGGGAACGAATTACTTGCCAACCAGGAATCAATGGTTTCTATTAATATGATTCTCTTTGGAACTTTATTATGTGGCTGGGTTGGTGCTTGAAGATCACCTGAACATCTTTGCCGGTAGAATAAGCGGCAGATGGGAAGTTGAAAAACGCGTGTTGGAGCTGTTTGGTGATAGATCAAACAGAACGCGTGTGGAGAGAATTCTGAAATTGAAGTTTAGACTTTGGGGTGTGAGATGTGGCACTATGTGTGAGATTAAAAAAAATACCTGTTCTCGCGAAGGGGAACCTGCTTTTTAGTCTTTGGCAGAGGGAGAACGGAGATAATGGGCACGCTGGGAAACAGTCTACCTGTTGGGAAAGACGCGAGAACGGGGGAGATGCTTGCGAGGAGACAGGTTTTGGAAGGTGAGACATTGAACAGAGATGCGGGGGTGGGGGCGCTTTCTTTTTCGAGAAAGGGAACGCAGATACAAAGAGATAGGCGGCGAGAACGGGGTTTGAGACAAACAGGCGGCGGCGGATTGGCAAACAAAGCAGCGTGAGAGACTTTGCTTGCCCGCGAAGGAAGGGTAATTCCGGACTCGAGGAAAATCCTGCTGGATTCTCAGACTAGCAGCTGCAAACCCCCGTGATATGGACCAAATGGAGACTAGAAGGTCATCAAGTTTTTTCAAGAGTGTTCTTTGGATCTTGTATAAAATGCGTCGGGGGGCGGGGGCGGGGCATCTGGACAACTTGACTCGTCCGATACAGAGCACAATCGTAGTTTAACGTTCGTAGATGCCACCGACGACAAATGTGTTGCAAGTCCAGCCTGATCTCGTTCCGAATAGCCTTCGACCCGCAGCAATAAAGGTGCTGAAGGAGATGATCGCTGTTCTCAACGCAAACCAGGACGGCAGCCTGGCGGAAATAGGGATTCCGCCCGAGATACTGTCGTCTCCGGGGCGCCGCGAGGAGATCCGGCTGGGGAATCTGGACCGGGCGCACTGGCAACTGGTACTGTTTCTGCGCTACAGCGAGCCCTCGCGGATCGGAGACGCGGAGGAACATTGCCGGTGGGTGCTGGAGCACCAGCAAGCCGGGATCGACGACCCGCTGCCGCAGATTATCCTGGCCGTCTCGCTTTCTGCCAACGAGAAGAACACGGAGGCCCTGGACTACTTTGCGCGCGGATTCGAGAGGTTTGAGCGCGGAACCAACTCTGGGATCTGGGGCATGGCACACTGGGCGCGCACGCTGCGCAAGACGGGGCAGGTGGATGCGGCGGAGAAGCTGGAGCAGGAGCTGGCGGAGTGGTACATGCGGCACCCGTTTGCCATGCCGCCGAGCCAGTTTGCAAAGCTGGTGCTGGGCGAAGGCGAGGCGAGCAACGGGGTGCTGCAGAGCATTCCGGGGTTTGGCGAAACGGTGCGCGAGCTGGAGAACGGGATCGTGGTCGTGTCGCGCGGCAGCTCGCCGATAGTGCTGCGATAAGGCGGGGCATAGTGCAGGTGTATGGTAATATAGTACGGATATACTGTGTAATGGAGATCAGGAGCGGGTCCGCGGGAGGGTCGCGCGGGATGTGCCAGCGTGTGATTGCACCCCGGTAGTACGCAGCCTGCTGGATTTCCAGTATGGCGACTGGCGGCAATTCCTGTTGGCTGTCTGCTACGCCCACAGCCTGCCTGCGGCGATCCTGCGATCCTGCTGCAGCACTCCGACAAGAGACGAGTAGCAGTACAGCAGGACAGCAGTACTGTGGCAGTCCGACAGCACTACACCTGTCGGTCCTGGTCATCCTCCAGCACTACACCTGCTGGTCCGTGTCATCCTCCAGTATTACACCTATCAGGCCAGCTGCATCACCAGCACTACACCTGTCAGTCCAGCTGCATCACCAGCATTACACCTGTAGTCCAGCTGCATCACCAGCACTACACCTATCAGTCCAGCTGCATCACCAGCACTACACCTATCAGTCCAGCTGCATCACCAGCACTACACCCGGGTACACTCCGATTATACTGTCCAGCACCAGCACATCTGTCCCAGCACAGTACTAGCGCCGCCCTGCGTACCATCCATCACTGATCAATGCTAACACTCCAACAGCACTACCAGCAATCTCGTCGCCATGTCCTCGTGCGGGTCCCTCAGCACAGGCACCTTCTCATTCTTCCCTTGTACTCTCCCCGCCATCTATCATCCCCCGCAGGCCCTCCCGCCAGACTTTGACACCCTCCTCGCCCGTCTCCATGCAGACCGCGACTCCTCCTCCCAATCCCCCGACCATCGCCTGCAATGGGCCTGCCAGGCCCTCGACTACGTCGATGTTGTCACCGCCCATGCTGCCCGCTCATATCCCGCTCACACCCCAGCTTCCTCTCACGCCTCGATGGAGGCCGAAGCTGTTGCCATCGTCGAGCACTTTGCTAATCAAGGCACCCCAAGAGCACTGTACTGCAAGGCCACCTGGTTCGAATTCGGCAGGTTTGGTCAATCACAGGACCGCAAAGCTGCCTTCCAGCTCTACAAGAGCGCCGCCCAAGCCGGGTTCGCCAGGGCAGAATATCGTCTCGGCGTGCAGGTCCTCTTCTCCTAAATCTATTCCTGATTCATAGTACGAAAAAGCAGACGATATGCGGAGAGCTATTCAAATTTACAACAGAGCTGCGTCAAAAAACGACTGCGCTGCAAACTATGTACACCCCCTCGTTCTCCTTGGCCCTCTTGACCCTCCAGAGACTCGGAATGATGACCATCTTGGGCCAACATGGACACAAACAAGATTTCGCCAAAGGTATCTCGAGACTCCATGTAGCTGCAACAACTGCAGATCAAGATGCTCCACAAGGTCCCTCTATTCCCTCCGAAGACTGACCAAAAAGGTTGCTACGTCTTTGGCTTACTCTTGGCTAAAGATCTTCCCGGAGTTCAAATTCCAGACGAGTTTCTCCGCAAAGATATACGTGCCGCCGTTACAATGCTTGAAAAAGCCTCCAATCTCGGCTTCGGCCCCGCCCTGTTGAAGCTGGGAAATATTTATGAATTCGGGAATTACGACGAGCCTTTTGATCCTGCGGTCTCTCTATATTACTACACTCTCGCTGCAATCCGAGGTACTTTTTCTTGCAAGAGATAGGCTAACCGGAAAAGGCGAGGTGGAAGCGGATATGGCGCTGTCCAAATGGTATCTCTGCGGCTCTGAAGGCGTCTTTGAAAAAAACGAAGAGCTGGCATTTGTCCACGCGCTTCGGGCCGCCGGTAGGGGAAATGCGACTGCTGAATTCGCATTGGGCTATTTCTACGAAGTTGGAATCCATGTCTCTCCCGACTTTGAGAAAGCTCAAGTTTACTATGGAA
>LXFE01003829.1:9172-27322 GCA_001929475.1 Neolecta irregularis DAH-3 | reverse complement strand
ATAGCCCTTTTATGATCATCCTAGGATTGGTCATTGTTCTTGTAAGCGTCTACCTATGGTACACGCTTACCAATACAGAAGGAAGGCTTGCATTAATATTGCGGCAATTAAAATTGTTGTATATAATATAGATAGGCTGTTGATACGTAGCCAAGTCGCCAACACTTAGGCTAGAAACAATACAGCCTGGTCTTATTTGTATCTGGGCTTCAATACTTACGCCCTTCCCTGTCTCATCCCTATCCGCCTTCCTACCCGCCTCGCCTGCCTCACCGGCCCGTCTCGCCCGTCTCTCCCACCTCCTCCCGTCTCGCCCGCCTCTCCCGCCCGTTACTGCTAGCCCGTTACCGCCGCCCTCTTCACCCGTTATCACTGCTGCAGCCGCCGGAAGAGAATATATACATAATGTAGCATTATACTCGCTTTTAAACATATTCTTGCCCTGCCCATCTCTACCCTGCATGCCTCCACCCAAAATGGTTCTCACATACCAGTCCATGGGCCGGACCGGACCCTCAGAAAAGCCCATGGGCTTTGGTCCGTCCCCAACACTGATGGCAGCTAAACTTTGAATAGAACATTGGGTAGTCAAATATATGCGTCGAGTATTTTTTTGAGCTGTCGGTTTAGGGGGGTGTCGGTTAAATCGGCGCAGAGCTTATCTCATCTGGCATCTACCATGACCGACGCCATACGATCTACTTTTGCCAAGTGCAAGGCAGAAGGTATGTGTCTACTCTGGAAACCCGTCCAATAATGAGGCCGAACAGCCTTGGTCACTTTTGTTACGGCCGGGTTTCCTTCCCCGGCTGAAACGCTTGATATAGTTGAGGCGATGGAAGCTGGCGGATCAGACATTATCGAACTTGGTAGTCATGAGATGGATTCTCAGAGCTGATAGGAGGCATCCCGTTCACCGATCCGCTTGCAGATGGTCCAACAATCCAAAGGTCGAATTCTGTATGAACACAATTGTCACTTTATCTTAATACAAGGTTGCTCTATCTCATGGCGTTTCTCTTCAAAGTACGCTTGAGCTTGTCGGACAAGCGCGCCAGCGAGGTGTCAAGGCTCCTATCATCTTGATGGGTTATTACAATCCTCTATTGATGTACGGCGAAGAAAAAGTGGTCAGAAAAGCCCGAGAAATGGGGGCTAACGGATTCATTGTTGTCGATCTTCCGCCTGAAGAAGCTGTTAATTTCCGAGAATACTGTGCGACTGAACGGTTAAGATCTTTATACCACTCAACGTTGATCAGTTAGATTAAGCTATATCCCTCTGATCGCTCCATCGACGAGTCTGAAGCGAATGAAAATCCTTTGCAATATTGCCGATTCATTTATCTACGTAGTTTCAAGGATGGGAGTTACTGGTGCAACCTCCTCAGTGAATGTTGCATTACCAAGCCTTTGTGCACAAGTTCGGGAATTGAGCGGGGATATCCCTCTCGCAGTAGGATTTGGAGTCTCGACTCGAGAACACTTTTTAAGCGTTGGAAAGATTGCCGATGGGATTGTGATAGGAAGTCAAGTTGTCAATATCATTTCAGATTCCCCAACTGGTCAAGCCGCGACAGAAGTTAGGAAATTCTGCAAAGGGATTATATGCAAAGATACCGAGACATCACGGGAGGTTGGGATCGCTGAATGCATTGGAAACGCAATAGAGCAACATGAAGGGATTCCTTCGGAAGTGATCAAAGTTAGCGGATCATCAATTGGGAACACGGGGAATCAACTCGATGCAATCCCTCAAGCTCAGGCCAATGGTTCCTCGAACTGTGAGAGCTTGCCTTCAAGATTCGGCGAGTTTGGCGGTCAGTACGTACCGGAAGCTCTTGTAGATTGTCTTCAGGAACTTGAAGCAGTGTTCATATCGGCAATTAACGACGCCTCGTTTTGGGAGGAGTATAGAAGTTATTATCCGTACATGGGAAGACCCAGTCATTTGCAGTATGCAAATAGGCTAACCGAGCACATCGGCGGGGCTAAAATTTGGCTCAAACGAGAAGACCTGAACCATACTGGGTATATCCAATTATTTTGCCAATTGACACTAACTATACCAGGAGCCACAAGATCAATAATGCGATTGGGCAGGTTCTCCTAGCTCGAAGGCTCGGTAAAACCCACGTCATCGCGGAAACTGGTGCCGGTCAGCATGGTGTTGCAACTGCAACAGTTGCAGCCAAATTTGGCATGAAGTGTACAGTTTATATGGGAGCTGTACGATTTAATTTTCGCAACTGCTCTAACACGAATAGGAAGATGTTCGGAGACAAGCCTTGAATGTTTTTCGAATGAAACTTCTGGGTGCCAAGGTTATCGCCGTCGAAGCAGGTACTTGGTATACCGCCGCTTTATCCAACAAATAGGCACAAGGACCCTTCGAGATGCTGTCAATGAAGCCATGAGGTCCTGGGTTACCAATCTCTCAACAACTCATTACATCATTGGATCTGCTATTGGACCTCACCCCTTTCCTACCGTTGTTCGAACAGTAAATTACTGTTTCTGAGGTATTATTGATCTCAAAGTTCCAAAGCGTCATTGGTCAAGAAACCAAAAAACAGATGATGACTGAACGTGGAAAGTTGCCGGACGCTGTTGTCGCTTGCGTTGGAGGAGGAAGTAACAGTGCCGGGATGTTCTATCCATTCTCCGAGGACACATCTGTAAAGCTCCTAGGAGTTGAAGCTGGGGGTGACGGTAATTGCCTAGTCATCAAAGCTCGGCTAAACTAGAGGTGTTGAAACTATGCGTCATAGTGCAACGTTGACTGGAGGTTCTAAGGGTGTCTTTCATGGGGTTCGGACATACATTCTGCAAAGCAAGGAAGGCCAAATTCAAGATACACATTCAGTATCATAATTTAATGAGTTTGTTGTTGATTATTTTAGGTATCAGCTGGCCTAGATTATCCTGGTGTTGGGCCTGAACTCGCGATGTGGAAGGATTCTGGACGTGCTGAATTTATTGCTGCAACCGATCTTCAGGCCCTTGAGGGGTTTCGAATTCTGTCCGAACTTGAAGGAATTATACCAGGTATGTTCTCAAATGTCTGCGTTTAGGATTTAGCTCTTGAATCTTCACATGCAATTTACGGTGCTATCCAGTTGGCTAAGACTATGGACAAGGACAAGGATATTGTTATTTGTCTCTCTGGTAGGGGTGATAAGGTACTTTCTCTTTCATTAAGGAATATTGACGCTATAGGACGTTGCAGAAATAGCTGAAAGACTGCCTGAATTTGGAGAGTATGTTCCATCTCAGGCTTGCAATTCACTAATTCTCAAGGAAATTGGGCTGGGATATCAGATTCTAGAGATGTTTCCTCTTTTTTGTAAATATCCATAATTGCAAATATTAGAGATTAGAAAATTATATAATATTTGCCATTTGGCGTATTTAGTCAACGAATTGGTCGCTGTCGAGCCTAACCACCAAAATCTTTGCCGACTTCTTTGCAACACCATAAATAGTCCGATAGCATGGCCGACCAGGCACAAGTTGCGGCATTACTTGCTGCTCTCGGTACCAAATGCTCTTGTTGAAGCAGCTTTAATCAAAATTTTAGCCGCTCAGCAGCAACAGACTCAGCAGGGAGGGCAAATTGCTCCGCAATCTTTGATGAACGGCTTGCTCCCAGGCATACAACCTACATCATCCGGGTCATTCGACTGGTCAAGCCTTAAGCCAACAAATTCTGGTAGCATGACCTTGGATAGTTCCTCTCGGCCTTATCCTTATGATGATCCTCGCGGTCCCCCAAGACGCCACTCGCGGTCGCGTTCACGATCACGTATTTACAATTCTTTTTCCTATTTACACCAATTAGCTGGATATCGAGGCGGATATGAAATGCCCAGGGATAGACATTTATATGACGATCGTCGACCCAGAACTCCGCCCAGGAGACGGGATTCGCGTTCTCCTGTAGGTTACGGACGCTCTAATCGGTTCTCGCCTCCTGATACAAGGCGAAGCTCGTATAGTCCTCCTCGTCGTAGAGGTGCAGTATCAGAACGACTTACCATTGATTATGAATATGTCGGCCTAGTTATTGGGAAGGGTGGAGAAACGCTCAAACGTATCGAACAGGTGACAGGCGCCAAAGTTCAATTTGGCAATAGTAGAGTCGGTTTCATTCATAAATCCTGACTCCCTAGATCCCAATTCTTCGAGTAAAGATCGCGTGTGTAACCTATCGGGTAGTCGCGCCCAAGTGGATGCTGCCCACGACGAAATCATGAAGGTGATTGAAGATAACAAAGTCATGCGTTTTGCTCCGAAGAGGCACGAGAAAAATGGGCAACTTCCCGCACCCTTACTTGAAGGTGATAAGGAGTTACTAAAAATATATGTACCTGATCAGTGCGTTGGCCTCATAATTGGAAGAGGGGGGGAAACCATTCGTGAAATACAAGAGAAAGCGGATACACATGTTAATATCACTACGGATTCAGAGAATGGGATGAGACCAGTAAACTTGATTGGACGAAATGAGAACAATATGATTGCGAGAAAGATGATCGATGATATCGTTGCAGGGGATTTGGAACGAAAGAATGGCGGAAAACCGGATCAGGGTCTGCCTCGACAACAGAGAGGAGTTCGCGGACCGAAGATCAATGCTGAACAAGCAACAGATGTGATGATAGTTCCCCAGGAAGCAGTTGGCCTGATCATCGGCAAAGGTATGACCTGACCAAGTAATATTGCTGATCTATAGGTGGGGAGACAGTGAAGGATATCCAAGTTTCTACTGGCTGTAAAGTCAACATTGCTTCGCAACCAGCTGCAGACGGCAGACGAGAAATCAATCTTGTTGGTGAAAGTAATGCTGTAGTACGAGCTCGGGAGCTCATACAAGAAAAAGTTGATTCCGCGGTATGACAATTGCTCATCAGATATCCTCTGATCCATGATTTAGACTCCCCGTTCCGGTGGAAATCCTCAGCAAGCTGCCGGCTATGGCAATCGTGGAGGTCATACTAACCAGCAGCAACGTCCACAATACGGCAATATGCAAGATGATGCTGCATATCATGAATCTGAAGGTTTGTTGTATTCTTTCTCAGCGCGAACGCTAAGATATAGCGAACGCATACGACCAAACTGCCTCTGTTGGCGATGCTGGTGGTGATCCTTATGCCCAGTACGGCGGCTATGCAAACTATTTAGCGATGTGGCAACAGTGGCAGGCTTCTCAAGGTCAACAGCCTCAAGCTCCTGGCCAGTCTGGAGCACCCGGAACGTCTTATTATGGCGGAGCACCTGGAGTTTGAAAGGTTGTCAGCCTTGATTTTGATGACAATCCGTTCGTGACTTCGAGTGACTATTGAGTGCCGTGCTTTGCTTTGCTTTTGATCTCATCTCTTGTTTCGTGATTGTAAGTTTGTATTCATCCACCCTCCATGATAATTGGCTGTGACTTGCATGTTACCGACAGACCGTCTGCCATGCTTCAAAGACCTTGAAAAAGACTTCTGATTGTACACCAGCCTGTCTTCCGGCTCTTATTTATATAGAAATGGGATATTGGACGTATCTAATCTATAAAGAAAATTAGAGTCCGAAGTGGTAGCATACCACACGTGAAAGCAAAAATCCTGACTATACTCCAACAATCGAAATTAAACTTTGTGCATTTTTGAACCTTGCGGTGTCCCCAGACCACACATATTATGCTTCGTCCGGTTTCTCGAAGACTTGCAACGAATTTAGTTTCTCATATACGGCCATCGATATATACTCGATCTTCTTCATCCGTCCCGACTTTCACCGTTCAAACTCCTCCAGAACCAGAAAGACGATATGCCAGCGAAGATTCGCCTCCAGCTCCACCGGCAGATGATCCGAATGACAACCCGCAGAATAACTCTGGGGCCTCTGTGACAGAGTCTAGTAATAGTTTGGGGAGAACTATAAAAAAAAGAGGCCGGCCGCCTAAAAGTCGGACAAATAATGAAAAGGAAGAGACGCAGGAAACTGGACTTAAAGTACCCCAGTGGTTCCTCGAACGAAATGTTGAACGATTTGAGGAATACGCAGCACTCAAAACCTCTACATCCTCTACGGAGACCTCAGGGATAGCTTATGAAAAGCTACCGGACGACTTATGGCAAGAAATAATTTGTCATGCTCAAGCTGGACTCATGGCTCCTCAAGGGCCTTCCATTAATAGTGTTGCTGCCAAGAAATCTCATATCATTCTTCAATGTCCCCATGACGGGACAGCGTATTTTCTTCAAGATCTCGTCCACCGGATTGCAAAAGAGGTTGAAGCAAATTTAATCAAAATCGATGCTCAGGATTTGGAAGAATTGACTGGAGATTTGATGGATACTACTGGTAAATCTTGGGAATGTCTAGCATAGTTCATATTTTAGGTACAGACTTTCCCATGAATAACAGTGTCTTACGCACTTTGGGTTATTCAAATCAGTCAGCCTCGGAGACAGCTGCTCGAGACGAAGAGGATCTAGAGGGCGAAGAAGATGACGACGGGCCTGACATAGATCCAGAACATGGGAGGCCATCCCATACGTCCATCTTCTCACATCAAACCCCACATTTGGTTCAAATTGTTACATCGGCCTTGGAATCGTCGGGACGTCCCAATATAAATTTGGGGGGTCTTCCCTTCATCACAAAGAGTTCTTCAGATCCACACGATACATTAATGGCTTTCCTCACACGTATTCTAGACGGCGCCAGACTGAAGGGACCTGTTGAGGGCTCATCCGTCTCCCGAGGAACCGCGCTACCTCGACCAACGATACTCTACCTTGCGGATTTCTTTTCCTTGTTCGGCTCGTCTTACGGTTCAAATATTCACTCTACGATCCAGGAGATCGTACGGGAAAAACGAAAAAGCGGCGAAAAACTCATAGTTATCGGTGGAGCTGCATCAAGTAGCTCTGCATATGGCATGTCATCTGCCTCTGAACAGATTGACCGGTCTTATCATTTAATCGGCATTCCTCCTTCAGCAACTCCAGAGATGCAGAAGATATATACCGAGGATCATGCTCGACGCCTGCGGACAGTAAATCTTCGACACATGTATGATCAAATCAAACGCAAGCTGGGCTCAAATATACCAATCACTCGATTCCCTCTTCTTCTGAACAGCACACATGGTTCAGAACTAGATTCTCGTAAAGACTTATCAGAAACGGTATGGTCCTTTTATCGCATAAACCGGATGGCTTCGATAGTTGTCGGTGAAATAGCACAGAAAACGCCGATATGTGGTACTATCACGCAACAGGACATTGTAAAGGCATTGTCGCTGGTTGAAAAGGTGGAAGAATCCAAGAAGAAATGGGAGGTAGAAAGCAAGGAAAGAATCCGTAAACAAGAGGATACCACACGCAAGGACGGAGTATTAAAACCTATACCCTTCGATGATTGTAACCGCTACGAGAAGAAACTTCTTGGTGGAGTCGTCGATCCTGGTTTTTCTCAATCGTATGATTGCTACTGACATTGTCTAGACAAGATTCAGGTTGGATTTTCGTCGGTGAGAGCGCCTGAAACAACTGTCAAAGCGTTGAAAATGTTGATATCTTTACCGTTAACTCATCCTGAAGCATTTTCTCATGGAATCCTTGCCAAAAATATGATATCTGGAGTTTTACTATTTGGGCCTCCTGGGTCCGGGAAGGTAACCATATCTCTGAAAAATCGCATTGATAAGGTTAGACGATGCTCGCAAAAGCCGTTGCGAAAGAAAGTGGAGCCAGAGTTCTCGAAGTCAAAGGAAGTGAAGTCTTTGATATGTATGTGGGTGAGGGTGAGAAGAATGTCAAGGTATCAGCCATCCTGGGCCTGCATTTTTGATGGTCAGGCTATATTTTCTCTCGCTCGAAAACTTGCCCCTTGCGTGATTTTTCTGGATGAAGTTGATGCTATATTTGCCTCACGACGTTCAGATTATAATAGTCCATCTCACCGCGAGATCATCAATCAATTTATGGCAGAATGGGACGGTTTGACTAGTCAAACAAAAGGAGTACTTCTCATGGGTGCTACAAATCGGCCATTCGATATCGATGACGCCATTGTTCGAAGAATGCCGAGAAGGATACTTGTCGATCTACCTACTGTGGAAGACCGCAAGGAAATTTTACGCATACATCTTCAAGAGGAGACTTTGGATTCGGATATCGATTTAGCAGAAATTGCTACTCGGACGAATCTATTCTCTGGATCGGATCTTAAGAATCTCTGCGTTGCTGCTGCAATGTCAGCAGTCACAGAATCCTCGTCAACACAACATTCGAAAAGAGTGTTAAGGAAGTCGCATATAGAAGTGGCTTTCGATGAAATAGCTCCCAGTATCAGTGACGATATGGCAACATTGACCGAGCTGAGGAAGTGGGATGAGAGGTATGGCGATGGGGCTGGAAAGAAAGCTCGCAATGGAAAGCGACTGATTGGTTTCGGCAGTGCTTTGCAAAATCCCAGTACTCGTATAAGACAGACTCCAGGGGTATAAAAATGGTAAAACGGATGCATTTCCAGAAAATGTACAAACTAAATAAGGCGATCGATTATACATGAACATGAATAACTTTAATCCCCCCCCACCCCCAACCAACGCCGTTTGATTTAGACAGATGCTTCAAAGGTCAGTGCTTCTTAAATCAGGATGTTCTTTTCGTTCTAGTCGAACTTTCTTTTGCCACGCCGAGACGAACCGAAAAAACTTGGTGTGATAGGGATGCCATGCTTCTGCGATCTCGAAACTGCCTCCTGACTCTAATGCTTCCGCGTTCCCCAGCATATATTGTTTCGCCTGCTCTCTAAGCTGAATACTGTCCCCAAGATCCAAAACATCATCCGAGTAGCCCCCTACATCCAGCGTTTGTAGTTCAAAGCCTAACTCTGATTCGATATCTACAAACCCTTGATCCCAAACTGACCATATAGACCGTTTGTTTTGTACTGCTATATCCTCTAGATATTTCACTTTTTCTGTTATGCTTTTGTGCGATTTATGAAAAACGTCCTTGGTGATAAACTTGATCCACTCGTTCCGATCCGAATATTTGACGAGCTGGTTCGGAGTAATTGAGCTCGCTGTTTCTTCAAGGATAATTGCAGTGGAGATCAGGGGGTGAGGCAGATTTACCAAAAAGAAGACTCCATCCATGCTCGCTCCGAAAGAGTGATGGAATGAGTAATGTATATCTTTACAAGGTGTGCATGCCGGGGTATTTGGTATGCAGTTCAAGTGAGACTCGGTTTTAGGACATTTGCTTATTCGTTGTGCAAGACGTTCGGAAGGAAGGTTGAATAAATCAGAATGGTAACGAGGAGGAAAGGGATCAATAATAGATATTCCTTTCTGATGTATGCGGAGAAATTCCTGGTGGAGATGCGAATTTACCAGGCCTGGGAGCTCGTTATTGTTGAGGTTTGGATAAAGGTGCTTGACTGTGGATGGTGAATAATAGGCGAGTCCTGGGGGCGGGTGTGTTATTTTAAAAGACGAGGAGGCGTGACGTAGAATGGGGTCCTGAAAATCTTTATGTGCCTTTGTTGATGTGAAGTTTTCGGAGGTTATATTCATCACAAGTGCAGATATCGATTCCGGACTGCCATGGAATAGAGCAGCATCAAGCGCAGAATATCTCACTAAGGATGAGAACTGACATGAGCGGAGATAATCAAAAGTCAGATCCAAAGGGTCGGCCATGGGGAAAACCTTGCTTATCAGCTAGTCGAAAAAATGATGCCAGCAATACCCGATAATCCATTAGCAAGCTGCCACCCGCTTGCGAAACCGCCAACCAGTGCAAATAGCTAGGGTCTTCCCTCAGGTCTGCTGCAAGCGAATTGTACCGGGTGTTCTTTTTGGCATCATCAATATTGAGTACGATGGGGCGTAATCCGAAATGCGACCATGCTCTCTTCCAGATGGTAAGGAGTAGTTTTTCGGACGACATATCGGCGGCTTTGTGATCAAAGTATGTATATACTTTACATCGAACTGGTAGCTGGGGAAGCGTGGGCACAGGGTCGACAGAAAGTTCCTTAGTCTTGGAACGGGATTCAACATCCTTGAGAGAGCGAATCTGAGCGGCGATATTGGCATGTAAGGTTCCGTGAATAATAGCGAGGAAAGCGCCAACGAGAAATATCAAACAAGCAAACCAGCGTATTACTGCACGCATAGCGTAGAGCCGCGTTTCAGTTGATGGTTTTGGAGTTTCAAGAGAAGAGCCGGAGAGACTGATGTATAGTGGTCGATCACGAAAGAGGTGAGTTGCTTAATTACAGTCATTAGGTGCTACGAAACTCCATATGCCCACAAATACTTCTATGAAACTCCATATACCCACAAATATTACAATGAAGCAAGTCGATCTGTACAAATCATTTGTAGCTGTGAAACAGCGACGTCCTCCAACTTTTACTTTTCTTGCCGATTTTGACATCCACACTTTTAATCGAGTCAAGTCTCTCTACCACCACCGGTCTCTGAGCAAGTGTATGCTGCAAACGAAGTTCGGAATTCGGCCGTGGTATTCGGTTCAAAGAACAATGATCGTCGTCGTCATCATTGAAATATGCAGATAAAGGAGTCGCAACTGCAGCTCTAGTAGGTGGGCTTCCAGCTTTGTATCGCAAGCACTTCTCCTGCTGCGACAGCACAGCGTTCTTTTGGTGGTCTCCCATATGGCTGTCTACACTGGGAGTCAAAAGGAAAGAACGCATCCCATCGTTACGATTACGAGAATTTCCAGCCAGAAATACCCGTATCAGACCGAATAAAACAAGCAACAGATAAAGTGAGAGAATAGCGGTTGCATAGAGTGCCTCAATTCGAATCGAACTCGCCCATTTGTCCGAAAGTTGGAACAGAACTTTTTCAAATTGAATAGTTGTTTCATGGGCAGAACTTGCCAGGATATCGTTCGATTGGGGTTGAATAGTGAACGTGTTGTTTGGCAAAGTTGGAAGAGTTACATGTGCATGATTATGAATCCATGTGAGACCACTCTGAATAGTTTGAACTTTTCCAAAAATGAGACAACGGAAGACATCTTCGATTGGCTAGAATGAGGTCAGAAGTAATCGACCAAGTTCATTTGCCTGGAATAGCGGTGTACCGTTGAATGTAGCCCGAAGAGTTGACTTTAATGTATCCATAAAGACATCTAGGGTATTATTGACGGCAGACGTTGCAGTATTTATCCAGCCTTTCTTTTGAGTTTTCTCAATGTGCAGGGGGAGAGTACCAAAAACCTCGGCGTTTATATTATTTTCTGTCGTATTGATCAACATATTTGTGTGTTGCGCCCACGCAGTCGACGCATTCTGGATTTTTTGCATAACAATCAATTGAGCGTCTCCAATATCTCTAGAAACCTCTGGTGCAGCAGCTCGTAATTTAGAAAGAACAATGTATTGAAGGAAACAGGCAAGCAGTCCGGCCAAAGCGATGGCAAGAAGAACCAATGCTCGAGTCGTCGAGATGTATGACATAAACCAGCGGGCCATGACCCGAGAGTGAGGCTTCTTGAAACGATTTGAAAGTTTCAAACTCAACCAAGCTGAAAGAGGACTAGCGGCCATCATAACGAGATCGATTGGATCATGTGTGTTTGACATTTGCAAAACGGTGAGGAATCGAGATGCTCGACTCTTCAACCTTCGCCATGCCCACCACTCTTGAATCGCAACAGGTATTATAGCGAGAAATGCAAATGTGAGAACGAGCAGTGTCAAGATTTTATAAGTAGTTTTGATAGTAGCGAACAAGTCCGAGAAAAAGTGTTTGACTTTTGAATTATTCGAACAAAATGTCACGTATTCTCGATCGGGTACCATAAGTAGTGATTCATCAAATCTGAACTGGCCAAGAGATGAATTGACTAAACCCTAAAGCGATAAACATCATTCAACAACAAGACTATTTATACCTTCACTTGCTCGAATGGAAATTTGACAGCTTCTTCTGCGAGTTCCTGGACATGATTAAGTGAGATTTTATTGGTGAGATTCTCCAGATCGGTGGCAAATGAATCTGGTATTTTGAAATGTTTAAGAGCATCTGCAGCTGGAATTTGGACTGTTGGAAGTGCAATGTTTTGACCGAGAATACTTGCAACTTTTTTAATCGCATCCGAGATACCGTTTAATCCATCGTTTATCGTGCTAATATCCGATTCGATGTTTTGTTCAATCACGTTCAGTGTGCTGTTTACGAATTCTGCTATAGCAAGTGTAGCGTTCGCGACGACTTCGACGCTGCCGCGAATTAAGAGATTAAGTAGACAAATATATGTTTCTGATCTCAGTATTTAAAGAAAACCGTGGTATTACGTTTGTACATGTTAATAAAAAACAAGATAACTGACTCAGTGGCAGTCAAGATTAAAGATAAAGTCAAGGTCAATGCGGCAACTGCTTTATCGAGAGTATCTGCTGTTAGCTTGTTGACTCCCTTGGCCATATAATGAGGCATCGAAGCTAGAGCACCTGCCCCGGTTTCAGAGGCAAGACAAGCTGACTGCATTTCCCGCTCTGCGGTTTCAAGATCTTTGCTCAGCGAAGACGTGAATAATGCAAGCCTGATAAAAATTAGAAATAGCAGGACTGTCCAACGATTGATCCAAATCTGAGAAAGACGCGCAGGTAGACAAAGATATGGTGTGTACTGAGGAATATCCAGCCCATTGGAAGGCGCTCTAGAGGAGCCGTAGTCTCTATCCTTTTCGAGAAAATTATAATAGTCGATGTGTAAAGGATGAATAGACTCGGGTATTCTTGGGTATTTTCTCAGATCGTCGAGAGGAGAAATTGGTCGAATGACAGGAAACATGCCGTGATGCTGTGAAGAATACTTTGAAGAAGACAGGGGCGACATAATACAAAGGCAGTGGAAGTTGATTGCCAGCAATTAACAGGAGATGGGAGGCAAGAGGGCTGATAATATAGCAAGGCATGTTTGAGACACGAGCACATGTTATCAAGCATATTGCTGTGAGAGTTCCTCATTCAATTTCAAATAGAAACACGAGTTGCGGTAGAAAGCAATCGTGTAAAAGGGAAGTTCGCGAGACATGCGGAGATGAGAACGGGACAAAGAGTAAGACATGCTTTCCCCAAAACGACAAGTCGCGTCCCACGAAAATCCAATCTCCCTTTGTTGCTATTGAGAACGCTAATGAATATACGCTTCAAGCTTTCGCAATTTGCAAACAGCCTCCTCTAGGCGGGTTAGTAGCGAATCATTGTTTTTGAATACTCAGCGTCTCAACATCTTTACAGAATGCAAACCGGAGGTAGTTCTGTAATAGGGTCAATAAATACGGTTAGATATGACCTACCTCAGCAAGATGAGCGTGCTCCGCTATGAAGAACTCTGTAGGTGGACTAGACATTAGCAGATCAGAAGATGACGGTCAAACATAGCAACTACACCGATTTCTTTGAGAAGCCAGTATGCCATAGCGAAATCCCTGACAGTAAGCTCCATTCGAGGAACACGGATTACTTGGCGCGATTTACAGTTACTGAATCAGGAAATTTGTATCCAGATGGTATGCTAACTTTGGAAAAGTTTACCATTAGGAAATAGCCTCCCTGGGGAATGACGTACTATCCAGTTAGTCGAGACAACAAGTTGCAAGCGATTGACCGGAAGTCCGAGATCATCGAATACTGTTCTAATGGTCGCAAATCGCTTGGAATAATCAGAGACTGTCTGTTTATAGTAATTCTTCTCTTCTGCGACTTCAAGGGCGTAGGCGCATGCTTCTTGTAGAGGCGAATTGACAGTGAAGCAGATTCTAGTATGAGCAGCGGAGACATATTTAATGAGATCGGGAACACCGATCAACCAGCCGACTCTCCAGCCTGTTGCACCAAAAGTTTTCCCGGCGGAGCAAACGGTCAAGGTTCGGGAGGCGAATTCGGGATTGAGCGTTGCAATACGACGGTGAGGGGTATAGTCCAAGCGATCATACTTTTGTAAGAGTGACTAGATGTGGGATTTCGCACCACTTCATCGGAAAGGATAAGAAGGTTGTGATCAACTGCAATTTGGCCAATATTGAGGAGTTCTTCGGTCGAGAACATTTTGCCTGAGCCATGAGCAAATGAATGCAATTATTTGTACCTAGGGGATTATGAGGCGTGTTTAGCGTGATGACTTTTGTCTTTGGAGTGACAAGAGAGCGAAGCTGGTTGTGTGAATGAGTGGATCAAGATTTTTTAAACCTCTTGCATGTCCACTGTCCATTCTGCAGAAGACATATTCTTGGTTTCATCAGAGGGTGGATGGATTGGGCAGTAGACGAGTTTTCCGCCGTTCATAGCAATGTTGGAAACGTACTGATCAAAGAAGGGTTCAAAAACAATGACCTATCGTTATTGAAGTACGAAGAAGCGGGGTGCCTCGTCATCTTGGTCCAAAAATGCAGCCCAGGCAGAAAACATGCCCTACCGATCAGGAAATAGCGAGACAGGGCAATACTTCGTTTGCGCCAGCGGTAACAACGACCTCGGTCTCATAGTTGATTTTTCTGTTGAACAAAGGACTGTAGACGTTTGCTATAGCTTTCCTCAGTCGCTCGCGGCCCTTTGTATGGCTGTACTGGTTGCAGCTGACAATGTCGAGCGCCTTTTTAGCCGCGTCGAGGAGGAAATCTGGCGGATTAAAGCTATGGCTCTTAGAATTGGTTGCAAGCATGGCGAACTTCATGAATCCCTGGCCTAAATGTACAACGCCTGGGGTTTCTGCGGCTGCAGTATTGAAGATTGTCCATACGTCCTGGTTGCTTGAGGCGATTTTGGCCGAAGGGCGGATCATTTTCGCACGGTGGAATTGGCGGCACAGGAGGAATCGCGGGGTAGGACGCAGGCTGTGGCTGTAAAATTGTGGAGTGGCTAGCATAACATAGTTTGGATAACACAAAGCGATTCTTAGATCCAAGGACAGGATGGATAGAACTTATCCTACAAGCACTACAAGGACTATGGGCCAATAAAGCGACATGACCTGTAGCGGTCAGACCCAGATCATAGAAAAGTAAAACAACAGACACACTTTCGATATATATCAGTTGTATTATTTTCGTACCATAGGCGGGTTTGCATCGCCAAAATCGCGGCTGTGGCGTCCAAGGTCGGTAAACTGTGGCAGTGCTTAGTGGTGTGGTGGCGAATAAATAACGCCTCGACAACTCACCCCCACACCGCATTGCTCCATTATCTCGTTCCAAATAAAAACACCTGTCATCTGATTTTAATCGCACACTGCGCCGACATGGATCAGACGGCATTGTTCGTCTCGCTGCTGCCTGGCGGTGCTGCTCGCCGGCCCGAGGTGTCTGTAAATGTCGGCGACGAGTTTGTGCGGGAAGCGCTGCGTGTGGTGAGAAGCTGTTGGTGCTGCTGGATGCGCTGAATGCTGTTTAGTATGCGCACGTATCGTCGCTCGGCGGGCTGCTGCACCGGATCCGTGGTGCGTATCTCAAAGACGCTCGCACCTCGGACAAGACAACTCTCTCGTTCCACCAGCTGCTCGCAGATCCATCAATTGCAGTCACCACCTTGACAGACCAGCAGCGCGACCAGGTCGACTTTGAGGTGAAAACTCTCATCCGCCAGTGCAAGGACCGGGTCAGGACTCTCGAAAGCGTGGAAACCGGTATAATCACACCGCGCCCGCCAATCTGATACCGAGCTCGCCGCAATGCCGCGCCCTCTGCATCCTGGGTCAAAGGTCTGTTCATAGACCCTCGCTTGCAGGCCGTCAGCGATCTGCTGGCTGCGCACAGAAGCGGAATCACTTGGTTTCTCAACCAGAAGCTCAGTCAAGTGTCGAGTATTCAGGCAAAGCAACAAGAAATCCGCGTCCAGCGTCAGATCGAAAAGAGCCAGAGGTGTTGTTGTGCCCAAACCAGCTACTGATACAAAAACAGCCTGCTACCGACTGCTTCCGAGAGACGCAGACCGGCATATGTACCTCCAGACGAGACTCATTCCCAAGACCAAGATCCCTCTTTAACCCCAGAGCTACTGCAGCTACTCGAGTCTGAAAATAAATCGCTGCTATTAGAGTTTGAAAGCTCGTTGACTCAAGTGCGGTATGCACTACCCTGTGCTGCTCTATTAACAACAGCACTGCCGAGAAAGCCTTGATCGACATCGCCTCATTGCAAACAGAACTAGCAAATCATCTCGTCTCGCAAACCCAACTCACTGACGCCTTGTACGAAGAAGCACACGCAACAACAGAACATGTGCAGTCTGGAAACCTGCAACTGAAACAGGCTCGTGCCCGAAACAAGTCCGCTATTCGGTATCTAGTGGGCTTTCTACTTGGAGCAAGTATACTGTTACTAATGCTAGATTCCCTTCTCTTTCAATAATAGTATTTGTCCAAAACAGGCCCTTGCTACCCTTTACCCTCAACAACTTTTAGACATTGTATTGAACATGCGCGTTTGCCAGAAAATGCAATAGATCGATATTTCCCCTCTCCTCCACAGGAGGCACATCTATCTCGTGGCTTTGGAGGCTGGATCTTTGCTTGTGAGGCGAAGAACTCTCCAAACCGTGTTTCTAGCCATGCATCCGGCACTCCAAGTACAGTGCCATCCTTGTTATCTATCCATCGCGTTGAAATTGGCCGAGGGGGAAGTTGCTGTCCAGCAGTTGAAACATCATCATCAGCTCCCACATCCTCTTCAATCTTTTTGCTTTTCCTACGAACCGCCTGTTTCTTCAAAAGACGGTTGATGGTGTCAACCTGCTGTCAATAATCATCACGGAAAACATGGCACCTTTTCCTCTTCAAGTTTCTGTTCAGTGTGGTTCTTGCGTTTCCGAGCAATTTCACTTCTTCGTAGTGCTTGTTCCTCTGCAGTGAGAGTTTTACGCGTTTGCGGGGCTGTCCAGTCAGCCAAGCAATTAGTCAGTCGCATACCATTAGATAATTCCAACAAGGTATCGCCGTGATCTTCTACCTTTGCTCTCTGCCGTTTTGTCATCTTGGAAATTTCGGGGGCAGGAGTGCTCTCGAAACTATCAAACTCGATTTCCACATCCTGGTTATCGCCGATATCCACATCGTCCTCCATTTCCACATCATCTGCGAGATTCAGCTCGTCGCCAGAACTCTCTGAATCAAGTGAGCGGCCGGCTCTTCGCTGTTTTGCCCCCTTCCCCTTATTTGAAGAGACGATTCGATCCTTTTCCAGCGGCACGTTTAGCTTGATCTTGAGTCTTGGTGTTCTGAAAGTTCCTGGTGTCAAAGTAACATCCTCGTCGTCGTCCTCTCCAGGGTCGCTAGAATCAAGCTCTGAAAGGTCTGAACTAAAAGGATCTTCCTCTGCGACTGATGATTCTGATGGAACAATACGATTTGAAGCACGCCGTGACATTTAGATAGACACGCTTTTATGATATTTTGGAAGAGTCCAAGTTGGGTAATGCCAAAATTCCAATTCTGGCTTTGAGAATTCTGGCCTCATAACCGCATGCCTATATCAAACTGTAACGGGACATCCATTTCCAAATCTCATATCATCGCCTTGTCGCGTCTATTCTCAAATATACCTTGCCTACAACGAAACCGCATAGATAAATGGATCCTTCCAAACCCTGCAATTCGTTTCCCTGATGAACTGCCCAAACCAAAACCCCCGCCAATATTTCCAAACAGCAAATTTGTCAAACTTGAGCCTTGGCAACAACAGCAACTGGCATTAAAAAAGAAATTTCCAGAGGGCTGGAAGCCTATTAAACGTCTTTCGCCGGATGCTATAGAGGGAGTGAGGGCATTAAATAAACAAGTAACTCTTGCATCTCTTACTTTAACGAATTTCTACTAGTTTCCCGAATACGACGTTTCTAGATTATCCTCTATTTTCAAAGTATCACCAGAAGCGATTCGCCGCATTCTCAGATCGAAATGGAAGCCCATGACTGAAGAAGAGCAAACCCGTCGCGAAGAAAGGTGGAAAAGGAGAGGTGATAGTGTCTGGGAGAAATGGAATGAACAAGGACGAATAATTCCAAAGTCAAAGAAGAAACTGGAGCTGCGACGTAAAGTTATAGAATTGAAGAAAGAGGCGAAATTGCGGCGTGCTGATATATTACAACGTGGAAATCCTACGCG
>LXFE01000477.1:0-14410 GCA_001929475.1 Neolecta irregularis DAH-3 | reverse complement strand
GTTACAACACTTAGGCTAGAAATATATCCTGGTCTTATTTGTAACTTCTGGCGTTAAGCTTACACCTACAGCCAGCCACAATCAAGATACAGTAGAATCTGGTTAAAACGAATGTGGCGTTCAGGAGTCTTGAATTTGTTATCAGGAGGATTCGTTCTATCATGATATCACGTTGGACCTTATACAAATTGATTTTGGAAGGCGATTGGGTTCATTATAAAGAGGAATTCGTTGTACGCAGGTTTCCCATAACCAAATTCTACTGTATGATGTAAAGAAATGAACAGTAGAGGTCAGTCATCATTACACAACTCCTGTCTTTCCAGAGGTTTCAGTATCTCGAATGTGACAGCGCAAGTGAAAAATATTCTGTGAATTTTAGACTGCCGAGACAGTATTTATCGACCTGTCGCACTCACGCTTGAAACAATACTTCTAGTTGTGTAGTATAAAATTCCCTCGCTGTCCTCTACATTTCCCAATGCTCTGTTTGCTGCATATACTTGTACCGCTCGGCTGCCTTCTTGCACACATCACAGCGGTTGACCCAATTGGGGATCCTGGGTCTACCTCTACGGATGATTCCCAGTTGGAACTGGACTTGGACTCGGTCATCGACAGCTGGTTTAAAGACGAAGAGTATATGATTCACTCGCCTCAAAATCTCAAAATTCCTCCGGTTGTAGATCATGATGAAACTGGAACCACTAGCTCCTCGCTAACTACGACTCAAGATTACGAGGACATCTATTACCGAGTGAGTAACACACTACAACCACTGTTTATCAATCATGCACCACCACAACCGGATGTATCTCGCCCAACTGTTTTTGAAATACTCAAGAGTCCGGAATTAGAAATTAACAGACCAACTGCCAGAAGATTAAAAGGAGAGTATGACATCGTTGATGAGACCCCGACCTGGATGAAAAAAGACTCCGAGAGAGTGCGAATAGTCTCAACAAGACTCCAAGACGGATCTTGGCTAAGTCAGACTAGAAGGAAGAGAGTCCGCGGTGTTGGAAAACAGAAGAAAATAGCGAAAGGAATATTCACAGAAATCAAAGAGGAATTTTAAAAATCCAAAGAAGAATATAGAGCGGCTGACAATAACTCTCGGTCAAAACATGGATCATAGAGAATAACCATCATGTTTGTAACTAATAAACCCGTTGAAAGGGTGGAACGCTTTTACATTCTTCTTCATCCAAAGTCTTGCCCATGACGCCGCGGTAATCCAGTTTAACTTGCCCCGTCACTGGATCCTGCCAACTCAATGTATGTTTCATCCAATTCTGATCATCTCGGGTCTTGTAATCTTCTCGTGCATGAGCTCCGCGAGATTCTTTTCTGGCAAGTGCACTGTGTGCAGTTTGTGCAGCACATGTAAGAAGATTCTGGAGTTCCAAGGTCTCAACTAGATCACTGTACCAAATTAGCTATTCAAACAAGGGAAATATACGTGTTCCAGATCATCCCACGATCTTTTGTTCCGACGTGTTCAAACGACTTGTAAACTTGGGAAATTTTGTTTACGCCGTCTTGTAAGCTTTTCTCGCTCCGAAAGACCGCAACATCAGTTTGCATGGTTTTCTGCATTTTCAGGCGAATTTCAGATGTACTCGACGGGCCTTGTGCAGTTCTTAGATGATCGAGATTTGCAATACTCTCGTGGCCAATATCTGCTGGAACAGGTTTATGTGGTTTCCCGGGTTCTAATGTTTCTTTAATATGAAGAGCACAGGCACGGCCAAAAACAACAATATCAAGAAGTGAATTGGCGCCTAGACGATTTGCACCGTGTACCGAAACACAAGCCCTGATTTGGGTTAGCGTGATTTGGTGGAGGCAAAAAATACGCCTCACCGGCTGCATAGAGGCCGGGCACAATTCGATCTTTTCCGTTCTGAAGATTATTTCATTTTTTGAAAAATCGATTTATACTTTATAATCGATGACTTGTCCTGTAAATTTGGTGGGAATTCCACCCATATTGTAATGCACGGTTGGGAGAACGGGAATAGGTTCTTTTGTCACATCGACACCAGCAAAGATAGCAGCGGTTTCCGAGATTCCCGGAAGTCGTTCTTTCAGAGTCTCGGGTTTGAGATGTGAGAGTTGAAGATAAAGATGATCTTGTTCTAGACCAACACCTCGACCTTCTCGAATTTCAAGAGTCATCGAACGAGAGACGACGTCTCGAGAAGCGAGATCTTTTGCAGTAGGAGCATATCGTTCCATGAATCGTTCACCAGCCGAATTCAATAGATATCCTCCTTCTCCGCGGGATCCTAATGTCAGACATATAACTAGTGATTAAACCTTCGGTAATCAGGCACCCGGCGCCGTAAATGCCGGTAGGATGGAACTGAACCATTTCTACATCCTGCAGAGGCAACCCCGCTCTACTTACAATGGCATTTCCATCACCAGTACAAGTATGTGCACTGGTACAAGAAAAGTATGCGCGTCCATAACCGCCTGTTGCAAGAACAGTGTTATGGGCTCGAAACCTATGGATGGTTCCATCTTCCTGGTTATATGCAATCACACCGACACATTCGCCGTCTTGCATCAACAAATCTAGTACAAAATACTCGATAAAGAAATTTGTGTTGTGTCGAAGCGACTGGCCATACAGAGTATGCAGCATTGCATGACCCGTGCGATCTGCAACAGCAGCACAGCGAGACGCTTGTCCGCCTTTTCCATATTTCAAAGACTGTCCGCCAAAGGGGCGCTGGTAGATTTTGCCTTGTTCGGTTCTGCTAAACGGAACTCCAAAATGCTCCAGTTCGATTACAGTTGCAGGTGCTTCCCGACACATGTACTTGGGTTCAGATGAGAAAATGTAGCAAAGGATACATGAATCGCATCTTGGTCTCCTAGCCAGTCGGAGCCTTTTACTGTGTCGTACATATGCCACCTCCAGTCGTCTTCCGACATGTTTCCCAATGCTGCGTTGATTCCGCCTTGGGCGGCCCTGTTTAATTAACAAGAGTATCGCAAACAACAATACACGGTATGTGACCGCGTAGGAAACAGTTTTGTAATACAAGCCGTGTTGAATCCCGCTTCTGCAAGTCCAAATGCAGCTCGCAGGCCGGCACCGCCTGCTCCTACAACAACGGCATCAAATTCATGGTCAATCTGAAATAAACTGCCGGTATCTATGCAGTACATACGACTGGATATTTCCCAGAGACGGAAGGCTGCAGTTTAGTCTCTTTCAAGACGGGCATGGTACTGATGCCGCTTTGGCTTTGACCGGCTGAATAAAAGTCAGCAATAAACACGGCGGACTAAAACCACATTTGTCGCGACGATTCTTTTTGCGACTCGCGCGGTGGAGAAAGTGCGCACTCTCTAACTGATTAGTGTTGTATTTTTTACCAGCGACAAACCAGACAATTGAGCATTGCGGAGAAAGAAACTCGGGTGGCTGATTGGAGGTGGATTCGCTTTTTCGCACTTTGCTCGCTTGATATTCACATTCTGGTAATGGAAAGAAAGATATGCAGTTAATTAGCGTTTAAAGATCAATTGATTCTCTAATATCATACATGAAATGATTCGCTGTGATTCAAATAGATTACCCGTGTTTATTCCTAGTCAACTTGTAAATTCGCATTGTCGGTATCCATCGTAATATAATATCTGCTTGTCAGTGAACAAATATCGGTTTATCAGAAGTGAATTGGGAGTTCACGTGGATGATTGACATTACGTTGATCTGCGCATTCAATGTCAACCCTGGTACCCGAACTTTCCAAAGCAAAAATCATAGTCTATTGCAAAAGTACACTGTTTTAATGTTTCGAACCTAATCTCTAGTATGCTCATTTCCTCCCGAAGTAGATTTTATCTCGATTATGGTTTTGATCATTAGTACTGTGAATTCGGCTCAACAGTCCAAAAATGCAAAGATTGGCTGTCAGCCTCGCATATAGATATCTTCAATCGACTATACTCTGACGGTAGTCCTCTTTCAACATCTGTATTAATGAAAAATTAGAGGCGCTGGCATCAACCACTGCTAATCTATCCATCGAGGAGAAACTAAAAATCGAAAAACTTCAGGCTAAAGCCGCTGCAAAAACAGAACGCGAAGAGGCAAAAAAAGCCAGTTCAAAAGTCTACATTAAGCGTCAAGAACGGTCAAAGCGAAAACATATCACCGCGATTTCAGGATTAGAGACATTTGGCGTTGATCTGAAAGCTATTGCGAAAATGCTTGGAAAGAAATTTGCAACTGGAGCTAGTGTTGCAAAAGTTGCCGGTGGAATAGGCGAGGAAATTGTCGTTCAAGGCGATTTAAGTCAAGAAATACTAGAGTTTATCCAAAGTAAAATCAAAGAGGTTCCAGAGGACAACATTATTCTTTTAGAAGAAAAAGCAAAGAAGAAGACTGGATAGTTTTATCATACTTCCCTATCAAATTCCACAAGTTTGGCGAATACAAGAAATATGACTGCAGAGCTAGGTGCTGATCTTGCAACTGTGATTCCACATCCTCGATAGAATCCTTTTATTCCCAAAGATCTCCAGATATCGCTCGCAGTCTGTAACATACCTGAAGAAGCATCTGTTTGCATTCGACTTTTTATACTATCAGCTGGAAACAACACAAGGTTATATCCCATTCCCTAGAAATCAACGTCGGCATGGAGTAACGCGAATACGGATAGAGCACCGGCAAGCATCATTTCGCTCGATGTATTTTTCTGATGTGATTTATTTCGACACAACATCGTGATATATTCATAAATCCCAAACCAAGCTGCACCTCCTCCTGTTTCTCTAACAAGTGTTCCCATTTGTCCTCTCCACAACCCTGTAATCCCGTGGTTCCGATACGTTTGCACACAGAGAGCAAGTGGACCAGGCGGGTAGAAGGAATCAGCAGTCGAACATGTTGTCGGGACGATTTGGACCTGAAGTTTGCATTTGATCAGTTCGATTGGCGTTAATATGAATGAAGAAGCAAGACCAGATATTGATCCAGCAGCGACAAGTCCCGAGATTGGGAGATCACAGTGATAAATGTTGGATTGAAGAAATGTCTTTGCCCGAGAATATATCATCTTGTTCACCGTCAGCGCTGTTTTTGAGCAGCAATACGAATAGTGAAGCATTTTCCGCAATTGCTCCTACAAGCGGCGCTGAAATACCCTATCTCCTTTGGTTTCTGTTTAGCAGGGAAAGATTTACACGATAGGTGTTTCTCCATCCTTCGACCTTGACCATTGTGCGGAAACACTCGATTGGACCACTACACGTAGTTTCGCATTGTAATCGAACCTTGATTTTATCAAAAGGATATTCGATGATTTTCCCGGCTGCTCCTGCTATCTGTCCCCGTAAGACAATTTTTGAAGAGTCTTTACAGAACCAAACAATATTTCCTTCAGAGTCTGTTCTGCAGGCATCTTTTGCCAATACAAAGTGAACCAAATGTTGCGTCAGATATAATTTCGAGGATCATAGGGAATAACTGAATATTTATCACAAGGTTTGTACGAGGCAAGATGCCAGTTTTGCTCGCAATCCTGAGTGGAATAAACTAATAGCCTATACCATATACTTGATGTTAGAAATCCATGATGGAAAATGACTTGTGACCTGGTTTTGATTCTAGCCTTCTTCTTATCCATCAAACTACAGGCACGCTAATCATATTCTACAGAATTCCTTGTAACTGTCCTGCGAGGGACGGCAAACCGGGTTTTTATGGAATTATGTGAAATACAGTTCAAATTTCACATTTTCGGATTTCATGAAATTATATTGAGGGTGCTGCCAAACGCATCCTATCTTCTGTTGTAATTGTTGCCACCGTACTTGATAAGAAGCGAATTACCAGAGTCAAATCTACAGATGATAAGATTTGACTTTGAATACCAGCAAATAATACATAGATATGCTCATTATTCAGACGAATTCCTTGGAGAATACAAACTACGTCATTCGAGAGACAAGCCACATGTTTGGGAATTGTAAGAGGATTCGATGACTACTACAATAAATTGTTAGCAGTTTACAAATACCTCGTTCTTCCTATAGCGAAAGGTTCACTATTCAATCTAGCACAAGCTGTGATATCTCAATCGAAAACTATTGACCCTTGTGATCGCGTTCGGGAAATACTTTGGTTGTCTATTCCATACCTTCGTTTCGAAGCCCTAAATGGATCATCATAGTTATGACTCTGCAATTGCCGGTGGTCTTGCAGGGCTTGTATCCAGGTATCAAACATTTTGTATATTCATTCATCTAGAAAGATTTGTGATATCGCCCCTCGACGTAATTAAAATCCGCCTTCAGTTATCGCATACTACTGTTCGTTTCAGCGCATTTCGTGTCCTATCGCAGCTTATCAAAACAGAGGGATTTCTGGTACTACTCCTTTTCTTCTTGGTCTTGATCAAGTCTGGCACTATGGAAAGGAAACTTTCCTGCATCAATACTTTACTTGACCTACGGGTCTTCGCAGTTCTATGCCTATTCCATTGTTTCGCCCTATTTCCCTCCCTTTGTCTCAGGAGCTACGGCTGGCACAGTAGCAACAATCCTGACGTACCCAATGGATCTGTTACGAACTCGATTTGCAGCTCAAGGTCGCGATAAAATTTACCACAACTTTCGCTTTGGAATCAAGGAGATCTACCGAATAGAAGGGGTACGAGGTTTTTACCAGGGTGTTGGGCCGGCAGTTTGCGGGATTATGCCTTACATGTACGCATCCCATTGTTGCCATGGTCCGTACATTGACCGAGGCAGGGGATTAGTATTCGCAGTGTACGAACCGCTTAAGGACCGCCTGGGGAAATACACAAACTATCAACCAGCATTAGCAGGTATCTTATCCGGTATACTTGGAAAGACATGTATCTTCCCACTGGATGTAGTTCGGAAACGATTACAAGTACAACCACTATGGTTTTGATGATCTAAATTTTCATCTAGATACAAGGACCTTCTAGGCATTTACTGTTTCGAGGAGATATACCCGCATATACCGGAGTGTACGTTTGCACGAAGGAAATCTGGGCCAAGGAAGGAATACGAGGCTTTTACAAAGGTTTGGGAATAAGCGTTCTCAAAGCTGCTCCTGCCAGGCATGACGCTTTGAGAACCAAATTAACATCTGTGTAGCGCAGTCACATTCGCCTGCTATGAGAAGGTAATTACCTTTTTAAGGGAACAGCGAGAAAGGCAAAATCTTTGATCCAGAAATCAGTCAGAGTACCCTCTCTCTCATTATCAAACCACTCAAAAACCTTTCATTACATGGATGAAGACTTATACTGAAATCTCTCCTCTCAGACTTTGGAACTGTCGAGTGAGAAATCACCTTCTACGTTTATGCACATACATGATAAAAGCGTAGTGGCATAAGTTATAACGCAACAAAAGAACACAAAACAATGTATAATACTGGACATCAGTATGGGCTGATACATATGTATCTTTATTCGTTCTTTGACATCTAAAGCTTGCTTTGTAATATTTAAAGTCACCCTTGACGAATAACAATGGTCTAGTATCTTGTGATAGCAAGAGGTCACGAACATGAAATGAAGCTATCTTGATAACCAACAAAATACATTGACCGACTTCCAATCACTAGATACGTTTCCTCACTAGATATTCTAGTTGCTGCCTTTCATAACAAGTGATATTTCATATCTGGTGTATGTTCAGAGGATATTCAACCTAAAATGCATGCAAGAGGGGCCCGGTTAAACAACTAAGGGGGAGACATTCGGACGAATTTCTGATCGTGAACATTCTATCATAGTAGCACTAGGAAGCCGTTACTTTACTCAAGGCGGATAATCTTAGCCTCCAAGCCGTTTGTTTTAGCAGAGGACAATCCACACCCCCTTTTATGTTACACGTGTCAGGCTTTATCTCTTGAATCATGTCTAAGTAATGAAATATTACTCTCTTTCTATCCACTAAATGCTCTCCTACCCTATGAAAGTTTTGATTTTTGTATCTCTTTACCTTATGATTTATTCGAATATCACCCCCAAGGAACAAGTCTTCGATTGCAACACCGAGGTTGATATCAAGCGGAAAACCTTTACTATTAAAAGGTGGATAATGACCACCGTCGTGCCCAACACTATAATTGAGTTTGCCATTCGAGAATAGGCGAAGAGCAAGATAAATTCTTGAGTTGAGCCATACAATGCACTACCCTCAAGCCAAGATGTCGACTTATCTTTAGTCTGCCTGGGATTCAAATGGCTGGTTCCAGCACCAGAAACAGGGACTGCTCGTGGAATATTTAGACTAAAATTTCCCTGGTTGTTGGGATCAAAGAACTCTTCCCCTTTTGGGACAAGAACCTGAATCATTTCGGTTCAGGAAAGTTCAGACAGTATGACATCGTTAGCAATGAACTGATTGTGAGTGTTAAACATTGGATTCTCCAGCTTTGAGCCAATTGCATCTTCCGTCCGCTGTTCGATAATACCATTTCGATTTGTCAGCGGTGCAAGAGGGATCGAGTGGGAACTCAAGGTAGTCGAAGATTGCTTCAACCTCTTGGCGAGCATCCTTGAATTCAGAGGGATATTTGAGGTAGGCGATAGCATCTTGTCGAGCCTTCAAATCTTTGTTCACTGCGACAGAGTTTTGTAAATCACTAATTGAAAGAATATTTTCTTCGATATGACCGTTAAACACTTGCGCTATCTTGCCATTTGGGTTTAACTTACGAGTTCTTTGATAAATTCAACGAAACAATCTTGTAACCCGGATGATGGAACGCCCGGTTGAAGATGCGCATCGAAACAAAGATATTGAGAGCGCGGATCCACGAGGATCAGGGCACCAGCGAGCAAGAATAGCGCAGTTGAGGAAACAACCATCAATAGAATCTGAGACACGCAACAGTGAGAGTGGGATTAAATCCATCTTGCAAAGCTGTTAGGTCAAAGGTAACAGACACTCCAATCAGATCTCTAGAGGAAACCGCTAGCGTGTGATTAATTCCATCCTGCAAAGCTGCTAGATCAAAGGATAATTGATACTCTAAAACTATCTATACAGGCAACTGCGAGAGAGTGTGACGCACGCAGGGGATGTACGGGTTGAGTAGGGCGGAGTTCTGGGAAGCGAGTTTCGTAAAAGGGGAAAACAGCGAGTTCTCTATGCTGGGGATTCTCGACCGTTTGTCTTTCTTTGATTTTGTTCTTATATTCTTGTGTTTCGAGAGAGGAAGAAACTGTGACCTAAATACTTTCCCGCAGGTTGACACGACATCATTTCCATCGTCAGCAAGTTAATATTGAAAGAAAAGAACTATCCCAAGCCCCGAATTCTAAGAACACAAACAATTATATTAATATGTATTCTTCTGCGCCGTCCCTATCTACCTTGCCCTTCTGTCCTACACCATCTTCTCCCACTTTGTCCCCTACCTGCGCTCAAACGTTCCGCCCACTATTGTCCCCACAGGCCTCTTCGCCCCGGCATTCCCCGCAGCCAGCAGCTAGTGATGAGGAGATGGGCGGGTGCGGGGGCAAGGATATGGTGTTTTGCGAGGACGGGAAACGCGGAGTGCTGCGATGTGTACGGGGTTTATTAGGGAGACGAAGCAGTACGTCCTGGGCGCATGCTGACTGCAGGTGGGTGTCATCGTAAATCGTTTTTTATTTTCATGATGGATAACAGTTTGAAAGAGGATTAACATGTCAGCTTGATTTAAGCTACGAAACTTTCCACAAGAAAGGATGATTTGTCTTCCGCCGCTCCAGAATCGAGTATCGACGCTGTTGCTCTCCCAATTGCACCAGGATCACCAGATGGAAGCACAATATCTCGAGTGAAAAGACGAAGGATCTACTTTCCGCTGCTTTGACCGCAGTCTAAGAAAAATCAGTGAGCGAAGAAGACAGACAATAGCTTTTAATGAAAGGCGAAAAGACTACCATTGGCTTCATTTATGCTTCCACCTCGAATGCCGTCAAGAAATGGGGAGCTCAGAATATCAACAGGAAGGGCAGTAAACCTATCCTAAAACCTGTTCGAGAATATTTGATAAGCTCTGATCAAATCTAAGAACTTCTCCCATTGACTCTCCCTCGAATACATATCCATGAACTTCCTCGAATTCTCTTTGCAATACCCAGGAACAGTCTCCACTTAATGAAACTCCTGGCAAGACACTCACTCAAAATCATTCTGGTTCATACAATATGGACCTATAGAAATGGAATACCATCTGCATCGCATTCAGTGTTTAGCAACCCGAGACTGTCGGATTTAACAATAACTCCTCCCTAGGCACGTTTCCTGTAAAAGTTACAACACATAGGCCAGAATATAACCTGGTCATTTGTAATTCAGGTTTTCAGCTTATAGATGGTCAAAGTTTCTCATTGTCACCAAGGCCAGACGCATTTTTGACAAGGAACATGTAAGTATTGAAGCCCAGATACGAATAAGACTAGGTTATATTGTTTCTAGCCTTAGTATTGGCGACTTGGCTAGGTATGAATCGCCTATTTATATTATATACTACAATTTTAATTGCCGCAATATCATTGAAAGCCTTCTTCCCGTATTGGTAAGCGTGTGCCATAGGTTTACGCTTACAGAACACCTCGACGACTCAATAGTTTATGAGCACGAGACGATTGAAGAACCCACCCATCATTATACAACCCCGGTAACTTTAGAAAAAATGGATCTCTTAAAATCTCTCTGTAAATTTTGGTTACGCGAATGGCCTATTACAGTTGTCAAAAGACCACTGGGCCATTTTGAATTGGGGTTTAACAGAAATTCCATGAATGGAATCAAACATAGGCTCAACTAAATCTATCCAGATGCCACAGTGGTCCTTGATCACCCAGTCATCAATACTTTTTGGAAAAGGTTTTACAAAAGCATGGGATAGAAATAATTAACAACAAATAGCACATTGGGCTGTTGAAAAAGTTTCCAGAAGGCGATGCAACTTGTGCGAAGCTTAACGTAAAATCAGACTTTATATGTCGTGACATTCTCGACATGAATGTTACAGATGAAATTCGGCTGTTGGTCGCTATGATTCGACGCAAAGAGTTGACTGACTGCAGAGGACAATGATCGTTTTGCAAGAGATGAACATCAAGAAGTTCAAGGGAGAGCTGAAGTTTGAATTCCTGGAACAAGAGCGCAAAGAAATGTAGAAGAGAAGAAATACAGATAGAATCAGATGCACTAAGGAATACTCCGGGTAGAAAAGATCATAAAGAATAGATGAAAACTACAAAATCTCCGAAATGATCCGCGCCGCTTCTTTATAAACCTCGAGCATCTTTTCGCACTTCTCCCGTTCGAGAGCTAAACCCTCATCTTCAAAAAGTAAATCATCGAGTAAGCTTTCCCTGTACAAATCCGTGACTAGTCGATTTTGAACAGAATCCTTGGAATGGTTTACGAGAAAATGCATGACCGCTTTCGGCACAAGGTCAGAGATTGTTTCGCGAACAATGTTGAAGTATGAAGTAATTAGACTTCGAATGAGATCCGTTTCCATTTGCTCCCGTTCAGTTAGTTGAGGTTCATCTACCTAGCAAAGTCAGTAAAAGCTCAGAAGAGTAAAGCCACGAACCACAGCATTCTCCTCGAGCTTCGAAGCCAAGGAACTCAATTGAGGAGGTCTAGCAGAAGAAACGGCATCGATTCGTCGCATACTGTGCGAAAAACTAGGCTCAACAACACGAGAGTTTGAGGGATCTTCCTTTTGTCCAAAAAAATAATTCAAGAATGAATCCCGAGCACTGGCGGTAGCAGATGCAGAGCTTTCTCGATGACTTTGACTGTGATTTACCCCATTTGCTCTTGGGATTTCATGAGGGGGCGGCATTTCGTCGCTTGCAGAAACGAGAACGGGACTTGATGTTCCATTAGGGATTTCATGGGGGTCAACAGGCGTATTTCGTCCGTTAGTACCCGTAATCTGCTTTCCAAAAATTAGTTCTTGTCTGGTTATAATATTATATACCCGTTTGCGATCTTTCTTCCGCTCAAGGTCCTTGTGCTTTTTTTCACGGTCGTGCTTACTGTTCACGATAGAATTGACAGCGCCAGCACCGCCGAGAAACATGGGATGATTTGTGTTGATATAAGCGCCTTGAATCGAAATAAGACTTTCGACATAGGTTTGGGTGGGTGTCAATCGTTCACGTAGGAGATCAGAAACAACCTCGATAAGTTTTGCTTGAAGGCGTGGATAACGTTCCAGTTCCTGATATATGAGCTAATATTCTATTTGGAAAACAGGATACCGTAGATGTGCAACTATGGCAAATTTTTGTCAACTCTTCATAAACCAATTCAACACATCTCTGAGCAGGAGCCTCCAAAAGTCTGATTTGAGGTTTTACAAGTAGATCGAAAGCCAGTTCAGGAACAAAGAGACTTGCTCTGGGACCAGTCGAATTGCGGATGGCAGTCCGGATGTCGCTGACGGCAAGGTTATGGGTGGGATCTATATTCTCGAGTTCACGGCCGAATATCGAATTGAAAATGTAATACACTCGGGCACCCCCGCATAATTCTTTCGTAGAAATGTCCGAACTTGTTCCATCGATACTCGCAATGAATGAATTTGCAAATTTGGTTAGAAAATGAAGGATTAAACTTCCCTAATGAATGAATAAAGGCAACGATCGAAAGCATACCCGATGCTGTTTGCCGCTAAATTGAGAGGTTCCATAGCCATTCAACTCCTGTTGCGTTTGTCCTATAAGTGCATTCAACCGTGCTTTAATATCGGGGAGTTTCTCGCGAATATGGCTCATCAAAGTTTGATTCAAGCTCTTGGCAAGATATTGAGTTCCGCATCTGTGGGCAATATTCCGGTAAGCAGGATGACACTGGAAAAACTCCTCTTCCGCGCGTAAAGCTTCGCTTAAGCTCTTGTTTTCCTGGATATCGTATTGACTTCGATTGACGACGCCGATAAAGCCTAGTTTAAGAGGATAAACGCGACCACTCAGAATTTCGAGAGCATTAGTGCCGTGATCCATCAAATCAAGCTTTGTGAGCACTCCAATTGTGCGTTTGCCCGAGGTATCTACCTGTCTGGCGAGTTTTAGACCTTCGCTATTGACTAGATCTACATTCGCGGGACTGACAGCCAAAATGATGCTGTTTGGCTTTGCGATGTACTCGCTAATTAACATACGGATTTGCCTCTCAATATCAGTGGGTTGATCGCCAATCGGGATCTAGAGAATAAGGACGAGAACAAGACGGAATATGGCCACCTTTGTGAGACCTGGAAGATCGACGAGTGTCAGATTTAGGACATGCGGAGAATAAATCTTCAAATTAATGGGCAACCGATTGATGCCTTTATTCATTCCGGCAATTCTAGCCGTCTCGTTCTCAATTTCTCCTCTAATCAGAGAAAAATCAGAGAAACGCTGCCCGGGCAGATGAAGAAACTCTCCCCATTCCGAGTCCCCATGCGGATAAACGTCCGCCGGAGAGACATTAATTAATTGAAGGACGAGAGGTCGTCGAGTGACGATGCCAGAGCCTCTGGGTAAAAAATCCCGACCGACTAAAGCAGGCTTGTCAGCGCTGACGTGTTTTGATGGTGGAAATAAACATACCGAGGTTTTCCAGCACAGACGATTTGCCGCTCGATTGCGAACCTACAACTACAACCTGCGGCAGGTCGATCGTATCAGATCCAATGGTATTAAACACCAGATCTTGCAATTTATTCACCAGTGGAATAAGATTCTCGAGTGGACTTGATGCCATCTTTTCCGCTCTCGTATGAGCTTATAAGATCGGTATTTATGGCAGAAAGCGTATTGACACTGTCTAATATAGAAAATATATGCGCAGAGAGGAGTGTCGCAGGTTAATGAGGAATGGAAAAGGTGGTTGGCGAGGTGGTGGAAGCCGCTTGGAATTAATCTGATGGTGAGCCCCTGCACGTGTGAATTTGAAATCGCAACTCGATAGTGTAGCATCTTTTATTCCACCCAATTCGACTTTCTCACCATCTCCATAAACGGTCGATATTCATCATAGGCTCCCCAAAACAATTGATCCCCAGTAGTATCACTCTCTTGTTTGCCAAAAATCTCAAATCAGTATGCAACCATCCCCATCCCTCGAAGCTTACAAAGGCGTTGACCCGAAATCTACTCGAGTTTTCGATACTAGGTACACTTGAATTATACCCTTTGCCTTCAGTTGACCAACAGTTTCTCCCACGGCAAGGCAAGCCTTTAGATTGTCGTGAAAGAAGGTTGTTGGTCCTTTTTCAATAGCATACATTTGTCAATCAATTAGGTTAGAACCAATTTCATTCCATGAAAACGTTATGGGAAGGATTCTTAACTTCCTTGTATTTACCTTGGTTGGTGGAATATGTTTGAAGTAT
>LXFE01000475.1:0-16681 GCA_001929475.1 Neolecta irregularis DAH-3 | reverse complement strand
TTACAAAGGCTTGATGTTCACGTGAACAACAGACTTGGCGTGTTTTGCAGTCACTTTTTTAGCCTGAATTTCATGAAATTCGGATTTGATGTGTCTTGAAACCACAAAATAGCAACTTTCGTTTACAAAATCACCTCGATTTTCATGAAATCAAAAACAGGCCCAGACCACTTTTTCAAAATACAAAATATAATATTCCATGAGTCCACCCATCATCGCTATCCATCCCAAAACCCCAATTCATCCCAACACTTAAAATTGGAAAAATGGATGGTGAGGAAGTCAACAAAATAATGTTTGCAATTTGGCACTCATTGCAAACATTATTTGTCTGCGGCAATTTATTGTTGTGATACCCCTCTTCTTTGAGAGGAACAGAATATACCAACCCCCGCCCTGGTCCGCGCCCCAGAGACAACTCCATTTTGTGCAGACTTTGACTACAGGCATCACGAGGCCTCACCAGACCAGATCCCTGCTTACGCCACAGATCAAAGCAAAACCCGGCATCCTTGTCCATTCAAAGACACAGCAGGACAACCCAAGGGAAATATTGACTCACCTGCCTGTCTCACCCTCATCCGCCTCGCCCGTAAACCTTTTGTAACCTAGTTTCCCTCAAATTCTCTCAGCACTATCGAATTTCTTCTTAATGCAACCAGTAGCCTCATTCCAGCTTTTCGTAAGTTACCCCATGGAGTCTCACTGTGAACTCCGAAAAATACTTGACACCACCGTCGCAGTAGGTTGCTAGCCGTTATAAAATGCCTCATTTTTCCGGGATAGAGCAAGTGTCTCACCACCTTCTAGCCTGGGTTTGATCAGGAACGAGGGCTTTTCATATATCATGCAGTTGCTTTCTCGGCCCGTGGTTCTAGCATGAAAATGCGAAAAGAAACCTGTGAAAAAAACTATGATAGCCGCAATCGCGTTTGGAGTCTTGGAGTGAACTACTGCTTACTTTTATTTTTATCTTGCATTATCCATTTCTGTTTCTTGCAATTTATGACCCCAAGATCTTTTATTAAAATCTTGAGATGCTGAGCGTCATCTGAATCAACAGGTGATAATGTCAAATTCGCCTCGTTCACGGCCCGAAAACACGAAATAACCAAGACTTCAATATCAATTGTCGTGAAAAGACCAAGACCATGCAGTGCTATGGCTATTGAAGTTAATTAGAACATTAATGAGAAAGAAAGACTATGCAGATTTTTGAAGACCGAACTTTATAGAGTGGAGAGAAATCTATGCCAGGAAAATTGTACAAATAAAGACACCCCGTATCCCATCATGCAACGTAAACACGGCTCAACATTGTTCATCCCCAAGATTCCCAAGTCTAGTCATCATTGTCACTATTGTTTTTCCTTGGTTTTTTGAGCTGTTCTTTCCATAAATGTTTTGCTTTCTTTTCATCCACGCTTGCGAATATCACTTTGAAGACGTCCGAGTACCAATCTGCCGATATTCCAGTAAGTCCATCTTTGATGTTCGCAGGGAGTTCTTCCCAGTCGGATTCGTTGCCTTTGGGGAAGATGATTGTTGTTATTCCACTACGTTTTGCGGCAACAGCTTTTTCCCTTAGACCACCTAGCATAGTTAATTATCGCGGGAAAAAGAAACTTTATACCAATTTTAAGCACTTTCCCCGTCAGAGTTAATTCTCCCGTCATTGCAACAGTGGCCTCAACTGGATGATCCAAAGCCAAACTCAACAAACTTGTAGTCATTGTGATTCCAGCAGATGGACCATCCTTTGGCACAGCGCCCTCGGGACAATGTAAATGCAACTTTGCATGCTCAAAAAAGCGATTCTCTGGAAAGGTCTTATGCATGAAGGCTTTTGCGTAGGTATAAGCAATCGTAGTACTTTCTTTCATCACGTCACCAAGATGACCGGTACGTTGTAGTCCCGCCTTGGAGGATGACGTTAACAAAGACTCCAATATTGATTCAACGTATAGCGAAGCACCGCCCATACTTGTCCAGGCCAGTCCCATAGCGATACCGGGTGGAGTAACTTCGTACAACCGATCAGATGTAAATACGGGCGGTCCAACATAATCTTTCAAGTTCCCTGGACTGATCTCGACAGATACAGAAGAAGGAACTTTAAGAGCGACTCGTGGACTCGTTGTAGTTGTATGTTCGTCGGTTTTTGGTTCTTCTTTAGATGCATCCTTCCCATTTGGCGTCAAGCCTTCTGATTCTGAGATATTTTCTTCGCCGAGATCTCGAACGATTTTCAGAGCAGCCTTCCGATACACCTTTTCAATTTGTTTTTGAAGATTTCTGATAATAAGTCTAGTTTCAACAATGGAAACCCGTACCGAACACCACTTTCTCGGCAGTAGCTTTTAATCAATGACTCGATAGCCTGATCAGTAAGCTGGACATCGGCGTCTTTCAATCCAGCTTCTTCCTTCGCTTTAGGCGCAAGATATTTTTGAGCAATTGCCATTTTCTCATCAGCTACATATCCGGACAAATGTATGACTTCCATCCGATCCATTAAGGGTGCAGGTATCGTATCTGTGATATTTGCAGTACATACAAAAAGAACCGTGGAGAGATCGAGCGGCACGTCCATGTAATGATCTAAGAATGAAGAGTTTTGTTCAGGATCAAGAAGTTCGAGAAGAGCAGATGATGGATCGCCTTGATGTCCTTTGCCAATTTTGTCGACTGTATATATCAATTTATACCTTATTTTGTCGAAATACCTTCATCAATGAGTAACAGAGGGTTCTCTGTCTGAACTTTTTTCAAAGCTTGGGCCATCTTTCCAGGCATCGCACCAACATCTATATTGTTACTATCTTTTGCATTCCAAGTGATCACGAACATGTCCTTCTGTGTCCCTTGATTTCTGCAACGTCGTTCAAACCACCCACGCTAAAGCGATAGAATTGTCTTCCCAACGCTCTCGCGATACTCTTTCCGATTGAAGTCTTTCCAACTCCTGGAGGGCCCACCAAACACAAAATCTTGCCTTCGACTGTTCCTCGCAGCTTACCAACAGCAATGAATTCTAATATCCGGTCTTTGACGTCATTTAAGCCGTGGTGATCTTCATCTAGTACTTTCATCGCGTGAGCGATATTGAAATTCTCGGGTGACCTTTGACCCCACGGGATCTGAGTGAGCCAATCGAGGTAGTTACGAGTGACATTGAATTCTGACGCAGCAGGTTCAAGATGAGCCAATTTGGATATTTCCTGTAGTGATCAGTTGAAACAATTCTACAAGGAATCAATACCTCGTTGAAAACCTTAGACACAGTTTCAGGCATTTTCAGTTCGGCTACTCTAAGCTTGAATTTTTCAATCATTTTATCTTTGCCATCTCCTTCGATTCCCAACTCTCTTTTGATTCCTTTCATTTGTTCCATCAAATAAAATTCTTTCTGCCGCTTCTGGATCTTACTCTCCACGTCTTTGGAGATCTTGCTTTGCAGCTGGGCATTCAACAATTCTTTCTTCAAAACAAGCAGTGCTTTTTGCAGTCGTTCCTCAACGTCTAGGCTTTCTAAAACGGCTTGTAACTCGTTTATTTCTCCAGAAGATACCGCTGCTGCAAAGTCGGCCAGTCTAGCAGGTTCTTCAAACATATTCGAAGCGGAATGTGACATGCTAAAATTCGCGATCTGGTCTCGAAACAACGGGTTCACAGCGGCAATATCTTTGAAGACGGAAACAAGTTCGGCGGTAACGGCCTTAATTATGCTATTTTGGCGATCGTGTTTCCTGTCGACCAGATTGGTGACATTGACGAGGGAAACGGGGTGTGATTGAAGAAGGGTATTGGCGTATGGAAGAGGTGATTCTGTTTCAAGAGGATCTATGATAATTATCTCGAAAATTCAGGCGCATGAATTCACCTTCAAGGACTTCTTCAAAAGAAGTTACATCGTTACTTGGTAATGGTGTCACCGTGTGAACTTTCTCGGAAACTTTGTCCATTCGTTCAGCCGGTGTGATCAGTTCATTTATCCGTATACGTCGGTGAGGATATAAAACGGCTGTAAGTCCTTGCTCCTCGTCGATCGAGTCTTTAACTGGGAAGATGCTAGTTATTTGGGCAAATACACCTGTCGAATAGACTTGATCAATGTCAATAATGAGATCTGTATCGGAATCTTCATCTTTTAGCAGGAAAGCGCCAATGTATGGTTGGCCTCGTTTCATGAGCTCTTTGACAGCGGCGATAACAGGCGGACTCTTTATAACTACGGCTTCTATAATATTTTAGAATTGATTGCATATTTGTACATACTGTAAAATCCAGGAAAAAGAGGCCGACGAGCGATTGGCAAAGCGAGGACTTGAGGGTAAACTTCGGGGACCAAAGGCTTTTGCACAGCATTTTCAGATGATCCTGACGACCCATCCTTCTTTCCGATATTAGATGAAGCGGAAACTCTGGCTCTACGAGACTTCTCTTTTTTCTCTGACCCCTCTACTTCCTCTTCGAGCGGGGGATCCTCCTGTTCTTCCCTCCGCCTCCGTACAGACAGATGGAAACTCTGATTTGCCGAGATAACAGGAATAAGAGGTAGCCTGAGTCTATGACGTAGTAAATTAGGACGGTGAGGCAGCGACCGTAGCAAAAATGGCAGTCTGGAAGAAATGGCAGACATGGTGTTGAAAGCGAATAGAAGATGACGAATCGCGCATGCCAAACCGATATTACATGATACAACCAAGCGAAAAATATAGAAAACACTCTAATAGCACACATAGTACTTTGCAAATTTAATACTGGGCTATTCGTAGATGATTGAGTTATCAAATATCTTAATTTCTCTTTTCCCGTTAACAGAAAATGACCCATCTCTGGTTTCATGTTTGCCAGTGATTTCAAAATATTAGAGCATCACTCTCAAGCCACCGCACCGTGGTTATTATAGTTCATCAATTAATCATTATTCCGAATGATATCTTTTGCCATATTGAGTATAGAGCTCCTTTGGGCGTCTAATTACCGTACTTACCCAGACAGGATGTAAGAACATAAGTTCTTACCAGACACGTGGTAGATGTTACCGGATTGGCAGGTATATAAACTAGTGTGCTTACGCGTACTTAACCAAGTCCAATTACTTAGGTCAGAATATACCGGGTCTTATTCGTACTTCGGGCGATCACTTACACAGGAGGACATCTTCAATCAAATATTTCTAGGGTAAACAGGAGTCATTATCCTGAATCTCCAAATACTGCAGCCTAATTGAAACGCACATATCAAACAACCTCTGTTTTACCCTTTTTTGAATCTTTAATGAGCACAACTGCTTTTCAGATTTGTCGAGCTAGAGCAATCCGCACCTTCTATGAACCTGTCTATTCGATACGATGTGGTGGACTGATAGTACTTCGTAAACCCAATAAACGAGGAAACGACAGAAAACATTCAGGGATTGGAGCCCGTTAAATCCGATCACAATGAAGCATGGTAACTGCCTCAGATTGCCAGTGAACACAATCACGTTTGGTTCCGGCTGTAAGACCTGCATTAACGATGGTTATTATGCAATAAATAGGATCTCGTGCTGTGTCGCACAACAATCAACCCCAATTGATACCACGAAACGTTAATCAGGGGAGAAACAGTGAACGGATGTCCAAAGGTTTGCATGGATTCCAGCAAATGGATTCGCCAAGAAGAGGACTACACATGTGGCGGGTCAAAACATTGGTTATGGAAATTTCCAAATTCACAACTATTGCTATGGTTGTAAGTAACGAAATAAGATAAAGTCAGAGGGCGGACAAAGCTTTGAACACCACAAGATTTGAACAGCTTCAGAGGAGACCAATGAAGTTTGTGATGAGAGTGGCTTTTCAAACATATTTGAAACTCTAGAGTTATGGTAGTTGCTTCGAGATATTTCGTCACGCAGAAAAGGAAATAAGTCATTACCAAGTTGTATTAAAGAAATATCATACTCATCGATCGAAGTTGCTTAATCAGTGTTCGATGCAAACGATCCGTGTGTCCGCCAGTCATCTAACAGGCTCCGAGAAACAATCCATACCTGCCTGACCACAATGCACAGTGTAATATATGATGGGCGATGCAATCCCTGTCTATCCTTCTTTTTATCAAACTTGGAACCGCCGAAGACTAGTAAGATTGTCCAAAAGAGCATCTAGAGATTCATCTGTAACCTTTGCACCAAGGCTACAGGGTCAGAATGACCTGTCATAAAGAGGTACCTTGGAATAAGGGTCTTTGCTTCGTCCGATTCTTCAGGGCAAAGAGAACCCAACTGAGCTTGCTCGAAACTGTGTAACTCGTGCTGAGGATTTCGAATAATACTATGGATTTGAGCACGGTCCCTGTAGAAAGTGGTACTTTTCGCAAGCAGCGACTGTCTCGCTTGTCTTGAACCTAGCAAACTGGTCAAGATAATCTTTTGTTTTTTTCGTAACACTGGACAAAAGAGTTAGCCCTTCCATCTAGCAAATCCAGCATGGTTTATACTCAGTCATCGGCACATCATCTCCGTCGGCACTTCTACCTTGGTCCTTCCTTCTTGTTTTTAATACTTCTTCCAGGATAACTTTAGCTTCACTCAACGTCAAGCATGTTGAATTCTCGAATTCTACTGCGTCGATACCACAGAACAGTATAGTATGAGATATACCTAGTCCAAATGAGAGCTCCGAGGCGTCTTCCTGGTGGATGGCTGCCTTTGTGAGGTGACGGGGCAGCGATGAATGGTTGGTTGAAGTCATCCCGAAATGGAATTGTAGCGGCGCGCTCCGGTTATCACTCCTATGATATTATCGCTTTATATTATCAACAAGGTAATATTGTATTTTTCTACAAACGAGACCAATTACAGGCAGGAGGTCTGGTCTATCAGGAAGATTTTGCGCCTGGGCTGTCCAAGTTGTCTTCTAACGAGTATCTTGTCTTGGCAGGGACATTCCACGGGTAGCCCTCCATTTTATTTACTTCTTTCATTCAATAGGGTACATGCAATTACAGCCCAGATATCGCCAGTCCCAGGTTCTTCTGGCTTGGAAGTCCTAGAAACTAATCATTTTCGGTTGCAATGCTTCCAGACTCTTACAGGTTCAAATTCCTCCATGTAGTTACCGTTATCGATCTTATTTGATATAGGGACCAAGTTCCTGCTGATAGCAGACCTTCGTCAGCAGAACATGGATACGATCATGAAGCAGACTTACCAGCTTTACGCAGATTATGTTATGAAGAATCCGTTTTATCAGATAGAAATGCCTATTCGGTGCGAACAATTTCAGAGAAGCCTGGGGACATATATTAGAGCGCTCAGTTAGGTTTACACAGTGTCTCTTGAATTCTTCAGACTGAAAGTTGAATTCCGTGGCCATTAACAAAAATAACTTCGTGGCATAAGTAAAGGCTTTGCGAAGTCCTCGATCTATCTCTCTCTATTCCCTTTTCCCCAAAATGTGAGGAGAGTGATGTAACCAATTTTAATTGCGGCAATAATGATATTGAATATCATGATTCCCATCTGTCCTATCAGCTTACAAGTCTCAGTGATCGTAGCAGTGATATTCGGTATTACCCTTATTCGACATTCTTTTCATCTTCGTTTGCGAAGCGCGGGAATCGAGTAATGTTCAAACCAGGTCTATACGATCGATGCATATCAAGGAAGGAAATTAGTTCTGTGAATATACATTTTCTTGCTGCATCAATTTGATTAATCTAATCTCATTAATAATGTAGAACTGTAGGCTCGTCTTTCGGGTAAGTTGTATGATTCTCATCTTAATGTAACTCCGCTTGAACCAACAGAGCTGTCAAATTTCCAATCTCCGGAGCTGATCGACAGTCTTATGCTTCCGCCTGGAAGGCTCAAGAAAGTATTGCTAATTAAAGGATGTAGCCCATAACCCATGGAATGCCTTTGAAACGCTAATACTTGAATTCCTCCCAGTGGCACAGGATATTGTATGCAAAGATTTGATACAAGTTACGTTGCAAAAAAGTAACGACCCTATACCCAATTTACCACAAGTCATATTTGGGGAGTTGGTAGAGTTCTCAAAAGAGGTTCTGGACCTACCTCATTGGGTAGCACCATCGATAAATCTTTGCATCAAAAATAGAGTCAACTGAATTAAGTTCAACGCGACAGAATTCCAAGACTTGCACGATAATTGGGTTTCCAGGTTATTCTTTCGCTATTTATGATGGAGCCCCGACTGGGTATAAGGTTCGATGCTGACTGGAATATCATCCAGTACAATTTCATTGCCCTGAAGCACACCAAATTATAACCCCTGCTTTCCTGTCGCACTGATCACTGAGAAAAAGATGCTGATCTCAATTTTCATCCGATACATGTTGAGTTTCACAATCTGCAGGTGAAGTTTCACAGGCATCTGCAGGTTGATCGTATGAAATTCGGCTCGGTATCGATAGCACACGCGTTTGACAATGGTATCTTTGCCGATCAGCCTGACCATTCATGGGCATGGAAAGTAACCTGATTCTCATCCCTAAATCGCTATTGTGTTCAATTCGACTTTCAGTGACCCGCAACAGAGAAAAAAGTGGACGTTCTACCACCGATCGTCTTATATATACTGCTTCATGCACACGCGCCAGTCTGAACCTTAAATTTCCACTGTCAACATTCGCACTGGACTCGCTTTAAAGCCATGTATTTGTTCCACGCTCCTATCAAATAATCCTTGTCCTGGCCTAGGCGTGTCAGTGACGAAATAAGTTCACGGCGACATGCCGAAACCGCTATCCCAATCAATGTTTCATAATAGCGGGATGTCCTAGAATTCCATCGGCGACCGCGAGTAGGCTAGTCGGTGTTTTTTAGGTGGCCATTTGCCTTTATAACTCGACGGGTTCTCGCCAGTCCTCTTTACCACTCTGGTCTTTTCTACCAATTTCCTTCGTTTGCCATCATCAATCGCTTGTATTCACTCCAACATGCTATCGGGAATCTTCACATTTGCATTGCTTCTCACGAACAGCATCAACTTCGCAGCATTGCTCCCTCGTTCTCTGGACTTGGTTGAAGAAGCATTTTACCTCCGCGCAGCCTGCACAGCTGGTCGACCACTCCATGGCTCTTACCTTGAAATCAAACAGCTTTCTGAGTACAGCCCAGTCTTTGCCGTTTTGAATCCTGCTGCGCAAGCACCGGAGCAATTCTCTCTCAATAAAGGCCTTTTGTCGTGTACAAAGTCGTCTAAATCTGCTTATCTCTACTATGGAAATACCTATGGGCATCTTGCTTTTGGCGATCTCAGTTACAAGGATTCAGACTTTGCCATCGAAAAAATCGAGATAGGAAACTCTCTAACTTATGAACTCAAAGCTGCATTCTGTGCTCAAGAAATGGAAGGGGGATGTACGTCCTGCATATATTATGAGTATGGATACTGATGGAATGTTAGTATTCTCTGTCAATTATGTCTTCAACGAGACTGATGTTTCCAACGAAGCGTGTATTCCCATCGACCTGGTCGTTTCGCTTGAGTTTTCTCTCGATTTCTAGCACGGCCTCCTTGCTTGATAAGTGCAATGCTCTTGAATGAACAGTATCTTGCTGGCCATGTCCAAATTCTTTGAATGATTTTGCTCACAGGTGTCGCCTAATGTATCGAGGATTTGTTTTATTTACATAGACTTTTTTTTGTCGCAATCTAGATTTGCACTCATTGAATACTACTGAAAATGCATTGCATTTGTTTCCTGCGATGTTTGTGTGATCCTTTGCACACGGTACTTCAGTCGGTGTTGCCGATTTGGTTTGATAAAAGGTCTACGCCTCAGGATTTTTTTCTCAACTCAACCTCAACTTTTTTTCGGAAATTCCGTCAACCCTTCTTCATTATGGCAAAGTCAAAAACAAGCACCAAGACGGCTGAGAAGCCCATTACGAAGAACGGTGGTATTTCGAAACCCGCTGCCAAGGTTGAGAAAGCGATGAAAGCCGTGAAGAGCGCTATTGCTGAAAAAAAGGATAAAAAGAAAGAGAAAAAGCCTGTCAAAGTACATATTTTCAATTTTAATCTTTTGTTCTTTCCACAAATACTGACTATAATGAGGAGCCAACCCCCGAATCACAGAGCGATTCTGAGGATAGTTCATCATCATCCGATGAAGAAACAGTTCACAAAAAGGTTGCCCAAGCCGCTAAGGCTGGTAAAGAGGCCGCAAAGAAGGCTCTTGCTGAAGACTCGTCTGACGAGGGTTCGTCGGACGAGGATGATGCTTCCGCAAAGAATAGTGCCAAGAAATCTAAAAAAGATGATTCCTCATCAGAGGATGATACTTCCGCAAAGAAGGGAGCCAAAAAATCTAAACACGATGATTCTTCATCAGAGAATGAAAGTGAGAGTGAAGATAATCGCATGGTTGCCAAAGGGACCAGGGCAGTTAAGAATGCCAATTCAAAAGTGCTGAATGTTGCTTCAAAGACTGGGAAACCCACTGTTGCTGCGGGGAAGGCTGCCAAGAAAGAAATGGAAGATTCTGAGTCTTCTGATGATGATTCTTTGGAAGAAGAGAGTGACTCTGGGGCTAAGAAGGGTTTAACCAAGGACCATGGCGTTTCCAAGAAATCTACTGCTGCCAAAGAGAATGACTCATCAGATTCCTCAAGCGACGAGGACAGTGAAGAGGTATACCTTCCGCTTGTTCAACGCCAACATTGCAGGAAAAGCCGAAGTCTAAAGCTGCAGCTGCCGAGAAGAACGATAAAAATAGCAATGAAAGTTCCCAAGATGATTCTGAAGACTCCACTTCTGGCGAAGAAATCTCAGATGTTTCTGAAGAACCAAAAAAGCGAAAAGCCGATTCAGCTGTTGAAACGCCTGCCAAGAAAGCCAAACCGAATGGAGCAGAAGCTTCTGCAACCGAAAGTACCAATCTATTCGTCGGTCAACTGTCATGGAATGTGGACGAAGCCTGGCTGAAATCAGAATTCGAGAAATTCGGTGAAATTTCTGGATGCCGAATTGTCCTGCGAGATGACGGAAAATCTAAAGGGTACAATTTCTTTCATTCATGCCCCTCAATGCCCTAGATTCGGATATGTCGAATTCGCTGATATCGAATCAGCAAGAAAAGCCCTCAAAGGTATGGCTGGAAAGGAAATCGATGGGCGACCAGTCAACGTTGATTTTTCTCTTCCACGAGCGGAGCGAACCCCCAACGACCGAGCCAACAAGTACGGAGACAAGATCAGTGAGCCCTCTGATACGCTTTTCATTGGAAATCTCAGTTTTGACGCTGATGAGGATGCTGTTCGCAGTGTGTTCGCCAGTTGTGGTGAAATTTTGAGTTGCCGATTACCTACTTTCCCAGACAGTGGAAAACCCAAGGGGTATTATGAAATTCGAGAAGCTCATTGATGACTTTAGATTTGGCTATGTTCAATTCTCGTCAGTAGAAGAAGCCCAGAAAGCTATTGAAATGAACGGTCACTATATTGCCGGCCGCGCTTGTCGATTAGACTACTCTGCTCCCAAAACCTATAACGGAGACGGTGGTGACAGGCGTCAGTCCGGAGGTTTCAATCGTCGAGATTCCGGCGGATTCAGTGCTCGAGGAGGTCGAGGAGGCTTCAATGACAGAGGTATCACACTATGATCTTTACATTCGATAATATTCCAGGTGGTCGTGGTCGTGGTGGTTTCCGCGGCGGTCGGGGAAGTTCTCGAGGCGGATTTGGAGGAAATCGAGGCGGTTCTTCTTTTGCTGGAAAGAAGACAACCTTCTAAGAACACTTAATACGTCTTAAGAATAGGATCTACCTAAATTTTCGTTATGTCGTTAGGATCTTGTGGTTTCACTTTGTGATTGGGGTCGCAGTCTGCTCTGTAACTTTAGTTATTATAAGACTTCATAGACGAAAAAGTATCTCATTGTTTTTATAGGACGTGTTCTTGTAACCCTGTCCTTTAGATGTCAGACTCGCAATCACTAGCCTTAATCAAAGCATCGTGGTTTGCGCTGTCTGTGACAGCCTCTGCTGTAGTTGATATAGCAAGGCTTACCTCGAGCAGATTTTATCTCAGGATAATCTAATTCCACAGCAGTTATAAAAATATTTTGTCAATGCTAGGAAAGATAGTGCGCTAGCCTAACAAAGACCTACAAGATACGATTTAAAAAACATTGAATATTATGAGAAAACTGCGTCTTCTTTTTCTTCGCTTAGGAACTATAATTTGAGGCTCTAACCCCCTTCAATTCAAGACCCTTCACAATGATGCCAGTTCTCTTTAAAGATATATTTATTCTTTACATATCAAATATTTCTTCATGTATATTGTAAATTTCATAGCTTAGTTGGCATCTTGACTTCTTTTTAATCGACGAACAAGCGACGAAGTAACGACAGATGTCACAATTACGCCGATTTTCAGCTCTAGATCTTTTTAATTTCAATAACATGTACTCTATCCCGAATGAAGAAATCTATCAAGCTTAAACAACAGTAACCTAGATCCCTTGACCGAAACTTATAGTCTTTCATTTTACTTAAACTATCTTACAGATTGGCCTTCCTTGTTTACGATTCAAGAGTCCCATACTGGGCCATTGATGGGATACTGTATACTACAGGAGCATTGGAATCACTAACCTGACTTGATTTAGTAATGGGGAAGACCGAAGGCCGAAGCAAAGAGTGGCATGCTCACGTCACAGCTCTTACGATTGCACCTGAATATCGTCGTTTAGGCCTGGCAAGGAAAATGATGGATGACTTCGAATCTGTCGGCGATAGTGAGAATTGTCACTTTGTCGATCTCTTCGTTCGTCCGAGCAATGTGCTTGCGGTCAAGTTGTACAGGAATTTAGGCTACTCAGTATATCGCACTGTACGCGGATACTACAGCGGAAGCAAGGGCGCAGAGGAAAATGCTTGGGATATGCGGAAACCATTGAAGAGTGATAAATGGAAGCAGAGCGTTCGGCAAGATGGGGAAAAAGTCATAGTAGAGCCAGAAGATACCTACTTTTAGTTTACTATGGGTGTGTCATACGAAAATGATACACTATCATAGCGCTTATCTGATGGGCGATGTGTGTGGAGTATATTATGGAGATGAAAGGGTACGTGCTGGCACAGCAGGGTTAAGATCTCAAGTTTTTATTTCTGCGATTGTCGAACCTAAATGACGCAAAACCAACATGACCGTGAAGGATTTTAACCTCCTGAGGTCATGCAATTATGGAACAGTCACATTATGGCACTGCATGCCTTGTTTTCTGAAGCTGGGTAGTTATCTGTATGTGACCTGCTGCAAAGGATTACTATTGGTTGACTACTCTACAGCGATGGGATGGCCAGTTGTACTGTGACTTTGTTCGACTCCAAGGCACAGGAACTCTGCTCGAAGCCAGCTAGCACGTCTGGATCCATGCGCAGACGCGGTCTGCGCGCTTAACAAACCTTTGAGTGTATTCTCTCGACCCAGGTCTGACATACCAAACACATCAAAACGCTTCTGCCGGAATGTCTTCTGTGCTGCGGTATCCCTTCTTTATATATACGATCCTGAGGAAATCCCTCCGGAATATACTCTCTTTTCCTGGCTATCTCTCAAAGCCCCTGCCGTCGTTCTTTGCACCCAATTCGCAGACCTCTTTATAACGTGGCCATCCTTTCACAGACAATGCCGCCTCAAACGATTGTGAACAGCATGGCATCGGAAACCAGAAATACCAACCGTATCTCCAAGAAACGTAAAAGGACTTCCTTGAGTTGTACGCAATGCCGTAAACGAAAGCTCAAATGCAACCGAATGCATCCTTGCTCAAGTTGTTCTCGGCGAAAAGTAACCTGCAACTTTGAAGATCCGTAAGTTCTCCTTTCCTGCTCTCCGTGGGATATTTAACCGTTTAGATCTTCCATCATTCGAGTTGATACTCGGGAGCTTGAAATTCAAATTATGGCTTTAAAAGCCGAGATTGACGATCTAAAGACCCAAGGCTCTGTCACCGACGAACCTCCGTGCCATGATACTCATGAACACGAAGACTGCGAGGTGGAGGATGAGACCGATGTGGAGTACCCGTGTATCCCTGGCCGACTCGATTACTTTGATGGAAAGACGCGCTACAGAACAATAATATCGCTGGATGGCCTTCTTGCCGAGGTATCTTCACCATCTCGACCATCCAGTTGACCTCAAGCTTGATGAATCCCAGATCTCTTACTCGCTTTCCCCCACAGAAATCTCTTCTGCTCTTATTAATTTCCCATTCTCTCCCATCCGCTCTACAGGAATCACTCACCTTTTGGAAGCGTTACCCGATCGTCAGGTTACTGATATTTTGGTTGAAAGCTACATCAAATCATTCGATACCTTTTGTCCGGTACTCAACACCTCGGCCTTCGTTCATACTTACGATTCCTTCTGGAGGGACATGAAGGCTGTTGAAGTCACTTGGCTTCCAACTCTTTTCTCTGTTCTTGCAATCGCACTCAGAGTGACCCCTGATCTCGTTCTATATCCTGCTGTCAACATAAACGAATACGCCGATAAGCTAATCATGGCCGCCGAAGAATCCCTTCTTATCGGGAAATTCGTCACTGAATACACATTTGAGACTGTCCAAGCATTGGTGCTCGTTCAGCAATATTATGACATGTTTCGAGGTCATGCTCCTTTTTGACCTTCAAGAGGGCTAATATTCTAGAATATGGTAGTACAATTGGGTTCACCGTTCAAATTGCCAAGGCTCTTGGTCTTCACCAAGACCCTGAAATACTGCAGCTCGATGTGGCTAGCTGTAAAGTCCGACGACAAGTCTGGCTCTGCGTTTATAATCTTGATCAGTACTAATTTTCCTGGAATTGCAACTAATATCCGAGGTTTGCCTCACTACGCAGTGGCCTTCCATCTGTATCTCAACAGGATGAAGTGAATGAATATCATCAAGACCTCACTTCCCATAAACGCTTCAACTTTATCCGCCACGTTTATTCCTTCTACAAGCTCGAGAGACCAACCTCTTACCAGCAACTCTGTAGCTTGGATGCCGCCATCCAAGCCTCTCAAACCACTTGGACAGCTATCGACGAAAGTCAAGGATGCTACCTTGAGATGATGGCTGCTCGACATTCAATTTCGCTCCATCAACCATATGCCCAGAAATCGGAAGCCAAATACCACAAATCAAAACTTCAAGTGATTGAGGTTTCTAGAAAAACTTTAGAGACGTATTTTGCATACCTTCGCCGAGGTCGTCCTATGAATCCTATAATATCGAAATTTATAATTGAAACCGCTTGCATTGCTGCTCTTCTCATCGCTAATCATCTCCGCCAAAAGAACAGTAAAAACGCAGAGGACTGGTCTTGTGTCGATATGTTTAGTATGAGTAGCGAGCATATCAAATACGTCTTGCCTCAACGAACGAGACTAGTCCTGACTTATCTTCGAGGTCGGTTAGATGATTCAAATGATGAAGATGAAGGCCACTTTGAATTTCCATCTACTGAAGGTCCGTTGATCGCTACTGAGACCCCATTCATATGGGTACTCTTCATCTTTGCACATTATTACTGACATTGTAGTTTACTGGAATGAACAATGCTGCATGTACTCAGCATGGCATCTCTGCTTCAGATGCCCAAGCTTGCTTCGGATATCCTGATTCTGCACTGTCAAATCAGGGGTTGTTTGGTGGAGAATTTGGGCTTGGGATGTGAGCTTGAGCGGATTTTCTCAATTTTGCATTGTGCAAGCAATTTCTGGTCAACATTACCTATTCTTGCTATGTTTAATTTGCCTTTCTTGGACATTCCTTTATGCAGATTCAATGAGTTGCAAGTCAGATAAAGACGAGGAATAATTCAATAGTAGATACTTTTGGTATCGATTGCAGATCGGGTTGGGTCTAATTAAGTCTAATCAAATAGTTCAAAAATCTAATCGACGAGGTACATGAGTCCTTTTTCCCTTAGAACATTAGTTGTTCATTTTCACCGAGTGCAAATCTGATCAATATCAGCATAAAACTGACTAGAAAATGGCGAATGCGAAACAAGTTGGTTAACAAACACCCCCTTTTTTGGTCCTGCATTCATAATTGCATTGATTGTCAACAATCTCTTGTTCCAGATGGGTCACCATGTAAACCCCTATACATTATCCTCCGCCATTCCATTAAGCCTATTCAATCTTGCCCTTTCCTGCTCCCGTGTTACACAAAATTTCCGGAGTTTTTCTTGAAGAATTCTACATGATTACATCCCTACCAAAACCATGTCATTTCGAATTTCGATAGTCTACAAACTTGTTTCACCATTAGCTACTTGAAACACAGATTCGGGAGACCTCAAAATGAAATATTTCTCACTAAAATATCCCAAGCCTACTGGCAGACAGTATTTTTCATCAGTCATTGCTATTCGTCTATAAAACCAAAAGACTTTCAATATAACATTTGTTCTGTCCCACCTGTGGAATCGCCCAACTTCACCAAATCTGTGACCGTCCTCCACCAACCTCACCACCACCTATTCAACGCATTCATCTGACACTCAAGGCAGTGCGGCATTAACCAATCCACATCTTCTTTAGTGATCCCATATACCCACTTATTAACCTTATCATAAGTCTTCTTTATACCACCATGGCATATATCCAGGTGTGACTTTCAAATATATAAGTATGAATCAGAAGTGGAA
>LXFE01000474.1:0-10154 GCA_001929475.1 Neolecta irregularis DAH-3 | reverse complement strand
TGAGAGTGTTTCAACTCACCTGTAACGTCTTTGAAACCCTCGAGCTCTATTGCTGAACATAGAAAAGGATAAAGTCCGATGATGAAGAAGAGTTTTGGTAACATTATGTGAGTTGTTGTATGCTGCGTGTTGTGTATAACTCGTGGAGACTTTTGTTGCGACTCGAACACAATGCGCTAGTTGAAGAAAAATAATTTTGCGAAACATGCCCTTGAAGACTTTTTGGGTAAATCCAATTGTATGCCATTCCCGTTAACTGCAAGTGTTAGACGGACCGAGGTTGAGACCGGTTGAGACTTTGTTACTCAAACTGGTTAAGGATGAGGCAGATAAATATGGCACTGGACTTGGAGAAAGAGAAACACAGTCGAACTTGCTTATAACGAATGGGGCGTTCAAGGGTGTTGAGTTCGTTATTAGGCGGATTCGTTCTATCATGGTGAAAAAAACCTCATACAAATTAATTTTGGCCACCAGTTGGGTTCGTAATAAGGATGAATGCGTTGTACGGAGGTTCCCTATAGCCAGGCTGACTAGTTGGTCTTTATGACATACAATTAATGAACTGCTCATTTCCGTTCAGTTTGCTTCAACATTTGACTAACAACGGATCGCGAAAGAGCGACGGGGAACCCAGGAATACTAGTTCTAGCATCAAATCCTCTTTCCACAAAGCTTGTGGTTAGCAAAGGCATGTTTGAAGACGAATTGCATGGAAGACGACGGACTACAAAGAACAATCATGATATAACTTCCAGTGTCTTAATAACAGAATATACAGTACAAAACTAGTCAATTGAAGTAAACTCCCCTCCGACACGATAAAAACAACCAAATTATACATTTAGAAAGAATGTGATGGAAGTCATCTAACAATGAGAGATTTATGAAGGGGGGACATTGATCGGAGGAAGGGTAAGAGAGGAACGATGATCTTGAGGAGTTGAACTTTTTCTAATAAAGGATTCCTGTATGGTCAGCAATGAGCTAGTCAGTCTAATGGAAATGTGAGTACCGGAGCAGGTGCAGGATTGAAACTTAAAGGCGGCAGAATATCTCTCGACGAAGACGATAGACAACGGTCACGAAGACTGTCATTTGGTTCACTGAGCGGAGGCAGGGATATTGATTCATTACGATTACCAAATAGTCCCTGATATGGGTTGTTATTTGTTGTACTATTATTCCTCGATATCGGTTCCCAGTTTAAAAAGAGGCTCGTTGGATTACCACGTGGGAGAGTAGAGTGGAGAGAGCCGTGAACAGAGGACGGACTTTTAGCAAAACTGAGAGAACCAGGGCGAGAGTCTGGGGCTGTAATAGTTGTTGATACTGAACTTCGCGGTCCGGTCGATGAGCAGTCCGAGACGCGGTGGGTGGGTGGCCAAGAAGGATTTGAAAACTGAGGCTGGATATACGACGAGCGCCTACGAGGATATTCGGGGAAATGGGAGTTTAGAGGCGGTAGCTGTTTCCCAAAAGCGGATTGCGAAGACATGGAGGCACGAGGGCTGCCATCGAAAAAAGGATGAGGGACACGTTCTTGATGTGGCGAAGCTGGAGGAAACTGTGCATTCTGGTAAAAAGGCGGACTTAGTTTCGGATTGGCATGCGGGCTGAACTTTGGAGATCCCTCTGGAGAAAGAGACAGAGTGGTAATAGGTCGTGCAGCAGGAAGCGGTGACCTATTGGCAGGAAGATATTCGGTTCGGACAAGCTGAATGACGATGCAGTCTGCCAACGCAATATCTTTAGCATTGCCGCGACCTGTGAGAACGACTTTGATGGTGATGAGAAGAAAAGTTCCATCTGCATGTCGAAGACGGAGAGTCTCGGTAGTCACAGGCATGCTTGATGCAAGTCCAGAGAACACTGTTTCACCGCGCTTTTGGAGTTCGAGACAATTAGCTGTAAAATACGAATCCGGCTTCGATAGTCTAGTCTGTTGCAGAGCGGCAGCGAGCCGGGTGAACAGTTCAAGGTCTTCGTCGTGAATGAACTCTTTGAACGATCGACCTTCAATTTCCTGAGGATAAAAGCCCAAAAGAGCTCGGATGGTAGGCGTCGTGGATGCACAGGTAAAGTCGAGCGTGGTACAAATGGCGTGTATTGTTGGCGAGTCGATGAAAGAGCGAGCCGTGGCCGAAGCTGATGAGCAAGCTGATGAGCTCATGTGTTTCTCTGGATGATGGTTTATATTCGAGCTGCTATCAAAATACGGATGATGGCGAGAGGAGACTTCATTCCGCGGACGGCCTCGGTTCTTGTGCTCAGCATCCTCGCATGTGTGAGATTTGCCATAGACAACGCATCGTTTGCATGGCCTTCCATCTTTCAGGGTTAGCCTCGACAAGATACAGGATTCTCGTGATCGGAATTGCAGGAATAGACCCATTGGTCTGTCTGGAACGGAAAGAAGCATACCATCGCATCCTTGGCGGGCTTTTCTGCAGTTTGTGCAAGCCCGGGTGGTGTTCTTGCGTGTTCTCCGTTTGTAGCCGGGGTTATCATCTGCGCCAGACGAACCATTGTGCTGCGAGTTCGGAGAATGTCTCATCTGAGAGTCGTAGCTGGATGCTGCCATGGCATAGTCTGATTGGACACACTGGCCGGAATAACGGGATTGTGCGAGGCCCGAGGTTGGCGAGACATCGCCGAGCATGGTGCTGGACTCTTCCTCTGGAGGAGTCGACGATCTGTTCTGTCTCATGTCGAGCAGGACCTGTGCAGCGCTGTCTTTTTCGAGAATCATGGCGGTGTGTCTATGAAAGGGGAGGGAGGCACGACGGGATGGCTAGGAGCTGATTAAAATACGCAAGATAGCACCAACGCGGAAAGTCCAGCTTCCGTCCGTATGCTCCAAGCGCAGATCTAGTCAGGTTCGGTTGATTTAACTTTGGTTCAATAGAGCCGCCACGGGTGTAAATATACACTAGCGGATGCGCGGAATCCAGCGGAACCCGGTGTTTGGGGCTCATTTACTTCAGGAAAGCCTTTTGCCGAACACAGCGACGCGAAAAAGCGGCTTCCATGATTTCTGCTTCCGGACAGCCAGCTACCCATCCCAGCATACACATTCCTCGGATAACTTCCCTCCCGCGGAAATAATCACCTCGTTTTGAGATATTAGGCTGAGTGTGAGACCCGCTCTTTTCCGGTCCATGTTTTTGCGCGGAGGACACAAAAGCAGTATATTTTGATACCCCGACGCGTCATAGCGCTGATGTGGGGTGAATTTGTCGCATTACTGGCCCTTGGTCTGAGGCTATTTACAGACGATTTCGTGACTGGACCCTTGACCAGCCAATTATATCTCTGAAAAATAGCGTGGGGGAGTTTCCAAAAGGAACCGCCGGGGTTTTGAGACGATTCGAGGTTGATAGGAAAAATATTACCGCATCGCAATGTTTAGAATAGCCTTGCAACTGCATTCCTGCAGAGAAGCTATCGCTCAGGACGCTTTTCAATGCTCAAGTATCCCATATAACCAATTAGCCTAAAGGCCAAGTCCGACACGATACCATCTATTGGCTGCTACCTTGACAATTTGCCTTGAACACCCATTGTTCTATACAGATTCTTAAGCCAATGGAACAAGGAGTTTCACCCATTATATACGTAAAAGGGAGGGTCTAGATAGCTCTAGGGTACTCTAAAGATAACATAGTTCTTCCTTTGAATCTATTGGCTGCTAGTTGCTATCAAACTTTCTAAAATCCAGTCCATCGTAAACCAATTTGCATTCGCAGCGAATCATGATGTTGCATTGTTCCCCACACGAGTGTCCAATCACACTCATCGTCGGAGGCGTGAAGATCCGAGATAGATAAGGATATAAATGGCATGGGAAAAAAGGATTCACGACCAAGCCCTGTTGAGCGAGGAATTCCGAAAAAAAGAAAAGGTTGCAGTATAACAGGCTGCGACCCGACATGTTTTCGAATTCTTGCTGTGGCTAATGATTCTTTGTGTTTGAAGTGTGAATTAGCCCGTGATTAAGCGCTGCAAGTGACCACTATGCTGAAACAGATTTCTGTGCGGAATATTTAAGAGTTGAATATTTCTGCGCAAAGGGAACTTCATGAGATTGACAAGTCAGAATAGCGGACCAAGAAGCGATATACAAATGTCTTTTCGCTTCCTAGTTATCCAACTGTTATTTTGATAATGCTCGGGATAATTATTCTGCCGATCCGGGTATTATCTCTTTGCACGCTGACGTACAAAAAAGTATCAAGAAACCCAGTCTTTGGCTAGTTTCTGCTCTGACAGGTAGAAATAGAAGTTCAGGGGCGCAAATTCCAACACAGAAAACCATTCGAGAGACCAGTGGCATTTCCCTCTCAATACCTGAAAAATAAAGAAAGTCGTGCTTGAGTCTCTGACAAAAGATCTTTGGGATTAAAAGGTCGTTATGACTATCAGTTATAAATTCTGATGGAGGATAAAGCAAATTTGGAACGCGCCTGCGCGAAGGGAATGATGCGCCGCGATTATAAAGCGGGCCCCTTTCTCTCTCCACATCTTCACCACCACCTCCTTTGTTTCCCCTCGTTGCTCTTCGTTATTGTATCGGCTATGCGATTCGCCATCCTCTCGCTCGTCTCGTTTATCTCTATCGTCTCTGCTGCGATCCAGGACAACGTGCCTGCCTGTGCACTGAAATGCATCAACGACAATCCCAACGCGAAATGTCCCCAAACCAACCCTTCCTGGTTTGTGTGCAATTGCGGCGACCCCAAATGGCTGGTATACTCCGTGCCAGGGGCATTGCTGACGGAGATAGAAAATCGTGGTGGATTGTGCCGCCAAGGCCTGCCAGCAGTCGGACCTGGACATTGCTGTAGCTGAGGGGGTACAGGGCTGCGATGCCGCCGGCTACAAACTCGCGGCGCCCAGCGTCGTTGCTGCGGCCATCGGCGCAGATCTCGGAGACAAGACATTGCCAACTACAGTCGCTGGCGTGACATTTGCCTCGACCTACCCAAATTCCGCGGCGGCTTCCGGCGGTGCTAATCCCGTTGTCACTACACCATCTGCAACTCCAAACACGGCCAGTTCGAGCTCCTCGACTGGATCTGGCGTTTCGAGCTCAAACACCACTGCGTCAGGATCTGGAAACCCGAAAAGTGGAGCAGAGAAGGCGGCTTTGGGATCGCTTGTGGTGGGCATTATCTTGGGAACTATGATGGTCTAACAGACGATTTCTCTGTGCCTTCAGTTAGGATATAATAATCAATCCAGTTCCTTGCTTTTCCATATCATTTAGTACTCAGTCCACCACCATATGTTCAGAAATACTCCGTCTGATCGGGGTGGAACCCCGCACGCGAATTACCATGTCGACCAGCAACGGATCTCGAGATGATTGGTCCAGATTTCAGATCCCGATATACGCAAGTTCATGTGCTCGGCTATCTTGTCCCCAAATGTGAAAGTTGCTGCGCGATCCGGCAAATCATCCGCCGGCTAAGCGAAAAAGCGAGTGCATGACTGTCCATGCGCTTATTAAATACATCACGATCACAAAGATCGGCAACACTTCTTCGCGGTATTTCCCAGCTTTCCAATAAAAATAAATATCAAGCGATTTCTCCGGGATGGCGAATCCGAATATTTGCATAGGGGACAAGAGATTGGACAACAGACAACCAATCCAGACGGCAGCTTACTTTAGTGTTTCTCGAGACGAGCGAGGTTTTTATACGTGCGTTCGCTTAATCGCTACACTCTCCTCCGCCCCCCGCATATTTCGCCAGGTGATCTGGGTTTATATAAACCGCCAATCTCCCGCTTGCATCAACCCCAGTTCACAATGCTCATGCCTTCTACTCGCCCTGCAAATGATAACCCCATGGCCGAGTATATCCAGCATCTCGAAGAACTCCTGCGAGATAATAGAACCATAACCTACAATGTCATTCGAGAACGCCATACACGGCAGCAGAACGAGCAGAAACGACTAAAGTAACCAATGATGGATGGGTTTGCGCTGGGCGTGGCATGGCGGATTCTCTTGGTGTTTTTTGTATGGTACATGGGACGGAGCTGGTTATAGAACATTGGAATGCACTTTGTACGCAGTCTTCCTTTCTCCACAGTTCCATCGATATAAATCGATGTTTGTCTTCCAGAAGAAGGAGGTTGTTTTCTAGCGCTACGTCAGATTCAAAGCCTTTCCCGCAATCCTTCTGGGCGTTTTTCGGCAAGAATCGTGAAGAGTTCTTGATCCATTATCTGTCACCATGCCTCGCCATCCTTCTAAAAAGAATAAATAATTAAATGCAAGCACGCTTTCGGCTCAATCCATTGGGAAATCAAACCTTCACCATGGAAAGATCAAAATAATGGTGTAATGCGTGCAAGAATAGCAATACGCATGTCGAACACACTGCAAACAATAGTTGGAAAAAGCAAATGTTTTCCAGAATACTGGCACGTTCCAGATCGTCGTATGCAGAAAACGATCGATGGATCCCGTAGTAGAAGCTTTGACATCGCGTGAAAGCGGGAATGAGATTCTCCATCAGGAAAAATGACGGTGTTTTCAGTCCATCGCCCTTTGTCAAAAAGAAATTGAACAGGGTCGCAAGATGTTCTATTCCATCAGACAGGTCCTGTTTGCAGTAGATATCAGGAATTGTACAACGACTTGACAAGAGAGAAAAGTCAAACACCAGCTAAAGCGTGGGGCTGGTCCCTTTAATTTGCCAAGACTTTCAGTTCTAGATTCAAAAAAATGTTCCGCGAAGACTTGGTTCATGACATCAAGAAAAAATCGACTTTACTTGAACTGAATGTGTGACATTGCTGTTACACACTTACGAACATCCCCTATGCTCTCTGTGCTCAGCGCTGTTATTGACTCGCCAGTTGTTGATAGAATGGGATGCCCACAGGCCTGGTTCATCGAGAATGGAACATACTTTTCCAATCATCCAAACAGCATAGAAGGATTCTAAGGGGTCGAAAGCTATCGTCCTTTGTCGCATTACCAGGCCAAATCCCAATTTCAGCATTACTCGTATCGTTCAACACCAGCTGGACTACTGGGTGACCTCTGTACTCTTGTATTTGTTCTGATGGTTTCACGCTCTTCAGTGAGGTACCCTTCGCACAAGATCGGTCTGAATCATGGAAACGTGTTTAAAACTGACGTTACCCAGACTACTGTCATATTGTCCGCGTTCGTAAAACTCGACCGATGAAATGAACAAGATCACACAAACCTTGGCCAGAGATTTCAAAGGAGAAAACATTCCGAATCATCTCCGCAAAACTGTTGACTTCTCTTTTTATTCGTATTATGTACGACGGGCTCTGCAACCCTTTGAAACCAGGAATATTAAGAATTTTCGATGAACGTTTCCAGTTTATTCAGAATGGCAGTGAAAATCGACTTGATATGTAAGCTTCACGTCTCAAGTTACAAATAAGACCATTTATTATTCCTAGCCTAAGTTAAAAGACTAAGGCTAGGTATAACTACATACTCCGCTTTTATGCCTGGCCATTAATGGCCGTAATATTATCCTACGCCTTGTTACTGTATTGGTAAGGGATAAAAAACACAAATAGTGATTTCCATGGAGGAAAAGTATAGGAATTCGGACAAAATAGCTCTCACAATCGAGGAACGGTCGTATTCGTGCGCTCGATCCTATCAAGTGAGCGCTGTGGAGGTTAATGAAAAAGCCTAATATACCCCACAGGTGATTTTATTCTGTAGGCATGCAATAAACGCCATGATGATTGTCTTTCGACGGAAAATTCAAGATTTTATTCAGTGGACTTGCCTCAGAATTCGAATTTGATATTGCATCGCGATCTCTGGATTTTGTGCAGTTTGTTATCAATTCCCCTGACAACCGGTTCCGGCCAGAAATGATGTTTCAGATTAGAATTACAAGCCCAGCAGTAACATAATATTAAACAGAGCTGTATCTCCCCAAGTTTGTCATTACAGTGATAAAGAGCGTTCTTCATTTCAAGAAATAATTCTCATTGTCCAGGAGAATCCTAAGATCTTGTGCTTCTGACAATGAATTGTTATCATTGCCGGAAGCAAGATCAACTGATTTCCACAATCCAAAGAATTCATTGCCGGAAGCATAAGATCAACTGATTTCCACACTCCAAAGCCAATGTGAATGCGGAAAGGTTATGGTTTAGAGAAACCATATGCGGTATATCGCATTTAAAACTCGCCGGACGAAGAATGATTTTCTGTATACGGAAACTAAATCGTCCGAAAAGAGCAAAATATTTCCCAAACTGATACTATCTGGAACGGCGTTACTTGCGATAACAAATTCCGAAGTTGAATGCAGCAGATATGATAAAATGACGAGGTTCCCGTTTAATGTGGATATTTATGGATATTTCTGACCAACGAGATCGTCGTTTGTGTCCTGTTTTGCCGTGACTTATCTATTAGACCCGGAGCAACGTAACAAGGTCCAAAATATTAAAGGCGAGAAATCGACTAGCTCTTCCGCATCTATCCTTCTTCCACCCCTAAGAACATCGAAAGAGCGTATGCAAACAAGAGGAATGCTGCTCATGATATAGAGCTTAACCGTCGGACTTCCAACGATTACTTAGGATATGAAGCATTACCATCTCCAGTATACAATGAGTTTGGCAAGTCAGCACAGCTGCAATCTATTGAGTCAAAGATCCGACACTGGGATAATTTTCTCCGGAATTGCGCCCATCAAACTTCAGCCATAAATCTCGGGATCGAAGGACTCCATAATAACCATCCGGCTTTCGAGAAGCTGTCTATGGAAACTGTTCGAGTGTGGAGGGAGAAACAGGGTGTAATACAGAGGGAGATTGAGATTGGTATCGGATGGGTCAAGCTGTACCAGAGACTGCGAGAGGAACATTTATGCAGTAATCAGGTTGAACACCGAGATGACAAGCCTTGACACTTTGCCGATGGCTTTTAATGAATTTTAACGACCAACGATAACAGGTAACGGCAGTTTTGTTTTAAGGCGGATATGCATTCATTTTTATTAAGGAGACAAGTTTTAGGCATATGCTTCAACAAGTGCATCGCGGTTCTTTCCAGTGACATTCTCTGGCCTTCCTTCATTGACTCTGAATATACTTTCAACCACATTTAATTCAGTAGCTGTAGAATCCATCCCGGCAAAGGCAGACCAGTCATTCACCACCAGACCTGCACCAATTACATCCGAGCCTAGACACATCAAGATCGTTGAAAACTAGGTGAACCATACCTCTGTTTAACGTTCCAGCGACGATAGGCACTTGCAACAACGAGCTTAATTCGTCCATCTCGGATGGTTTCGTCTTTGCACATACAAGACCACCCTGGTTACTCAAAGCGCAATAACTTCCAACAAGTACATTCTCGGAGACTGTTTGTCTAAACACTTCCACTCCCAAAACATCCGCAATAATTTCTTCTGTTTCCCTTTCAATGTCGGGATGTACAAGCGCGACATAATCATTAGCAGCAATGACATTGCCCAGAGCTGATAATCGTTCCTCTACTCGTTGAATTTTGATCTCACTGGGAAGTGAATTTCGCAGATGTTGGAGTTCCTGGTCTGTTGTGTTCATAGGCACTAAAAGACCACGTCGGTTTCCCGCTGTGAGACGTCCAATTATCCGAGTTCCATTTATCGACGTATGTACTACCGGTACAAGGTCTTGTAGCTCTGATTCAAATATTCTGATGTGTCAAACTTGTGCCTGGAATATATTCTGTCGTACGAATAAAAGTTTTCACTTCCTCCGATTGCGACGAGACAATATGAATTTGTGAGAGTTGAGAACACTCCAATCCTTGACTTTAGAGTGCTCATTTCAAAGCATTCATACTCGTTTGATCCTTCGAATTGTGCCCGAACCGCCATAAAAGCGTATGTTGTATTGGTACGGTGGAGCGCGATTTGGAAAACGAGAAAACTTGTGTTTTGTCCCACCTGTGGAATCGTCCCACCTGTGGAGTCGCCCAACTTCACCACCAAATCTGTGACCGTCCTCCACCAACCTCACCACCACCTATGCAACGCATTCATCTGACATACAAGGCAGTGAGGGATTAACCCATCCACATCTTCTTTAGTGATCCCATATACTTATTAACCTTATCCTAAGTCTTATTTATACCACCA